>JAGPOY010001952.1:0-15857 GCA_018983105.1 Silene uniflora
AGTATCATCGGGGAGTTTAGGAGATGAATTACTCATTTATTCGAGATTAAGTTAGGCAGAAATCGATTATTTTTAAATTAAGGTTTGGCGATTAGGCTAGCATTAGCCTCTGCTAGTCGCCCTCGCGGCAAAATGAGATACGGAGTATTAATTTTGTAAAGCTATATTATGGAGATTATCATTGTAGTATGGATGTTGATTTGAGTCTAGAGAGCAAGTCGTGGCTGTTTATGTTAGTTACCCCTAGGGTCTTGTTACTCCAACCTCATCTTGATTGATTTCTTTGACACATGGCACTCCTCTTTGTCCGACTTGGTTACGAGCTTGCGTTTTCACGCTCTCGCCTTTGACAACCAATTCCTACTTGGCTAAAATCAATGGTTGTTTTGCTATTACTATAATGTTAGGAATGTATTTGGAGAATATTTTGGAATTGCAAAATTGCGATTATGTTCTAGTCAAAGTATCGAAGTTGCTTGTGAATTTATGATGGTACTGGGAAACATGTTAAAATTCAGATTTAAAAACTATGAAGGTTACTTTATGTTTTAGAGTGTACTGTTTGGTCATGGTTTGTTGTTCTGAAATCACGGTATTTTCATTTAAGATGTAATTGAATTTGATCGTTAAGAAAGACGAATCTGATTGTGTGTGTGTGTTAATATCTAACAGGTATAATATTCATGCTGAGCTAATAGAGCCCAGTGTTTCATTAGGAAAGGAGTGTTTTGAGCATAGTGTTGTGGAGTGTGTTTTCTGGGGGAATGGTGTGGTGTGTATGAATGAAGGTTTTCAGTTCTTCTGCGTGCCTGATTTTAAGAACTTGGGTCGTGATGGGGCTGGTGTAGTTAAGCTTGCAGATCCTCTGCTAGAGGCAGCGCCACTGTGTATGGCAGTGATTGAGCCCAAATATACTATGTCTGGGAATGTTGAGGTCTTGCTTGCTGTTGATGATCATGTTTTGTTGGTTGACGAAGATGGGGTGCAACAATTGGGTGCGGGAGTGGGGCCTCTTCAAAAGATAGTGGTTTCAAGGGATGGCAAGTTCCTGGCTTCGTTTACTCATGATGGAAGACTCTTGGTCATCACCACTGATTTCTCAAGCATCATTTTTGAATTTAGTTGCGAGGTTTGTTTCTCATTGAGCTCTTCCGTGTTTTGGAAGCATGTATGTGATAGCTGTGCCTATCATAGTTTTTTCTGTGTCTTAGATAGAGCTATAAATCTTTTTTTGTTGAAGCCCCGCACATGGTGTCATGGCATTAGGTCACCATATCGTCACTTTTTTTTTATAATCGTTCTAATATACATTTTGCTTGTGGAACTTAAACACGGTGATTACTGTCATATTGATATCAATGCTCTTACGTTCACCTTTATGCAGTCTGCTCTTCCTCCAGAACATCTGGCTTGGTGTGGACTAGACAGTGTATTGCTCTATTGGGATGATTCCCTTCTCATGGTCGGTCCATATGGAGATCCAGTGCACTATTACTATGATGAACCAATAGTTCTTATATCAGAGTGTGATGGAGTTAGAGTTCTCTCCAACTCAAACATGGAATTTCTACAGAGAGTACCAGATTCCACTGTGTCTATTTTTACAATAGGAAGCACAACACCTGCAGCATTGCTGTATGATGCTTTGGATCATTTTGATAAGCGGAGTGCCAAGGTACCCACCTAAAAAGGCTGTCATCTATACACATTAAATGAGTGTGACCCTGTTACTTTTTATGGACATCACTTAGGTTTTACTTCTTTAGTATATTAACATATGATATGAAGAATGAAAAAAAAAGTTTTCAAAAACACATTTAAAGCTCGAGGACATGGTGCACTGAGCACAACTTAATGTTACATGAATGGGATAGAAAGCTTATGTCATTTTTTGTGGTTATTTGGTGTGTTTAACTTAGAATTGGCAAAGCCAAGCCGACCCGATTGATCTGACCCCAAAAGGCTGACACGAAACCTAAAATACAACCCCCGAATTTGATCTGAAACCCGAATTGACCCGACCCCAACATGCCCCGAACTTTGTTGACCCGAAGTGACTCGACCCAAAATGATCTAATACGAAACCACTCAACCCGAAAATGACCCGACAAAACATAACTCTAGTTGGATCCTTGTAAACGAGTCTGGGTAACATTATTTTTAAGGATTACACATTCTTCTGATTACGTTTGGGGAAGGATTGTTTTCTGGTATCAATGTGGACTAAAGCTTCTGGTGCTTTTAAAACTGTCCTAACATTTGTACGCTGGCATTGTGCATCTTTGTAATGTTTGCATATGAGGTTTCACGTCCTCCTTTGCTCTTTCATTGATTAATATCCATTTATGGTTAAAAAGTCACTTTCAAGAGACAAAGGACTTCATCATAAGAGTACGTGACTTCCAAATTCTATTATATTAACTCACTGACTCGCTGTAAAGATATTGCAGCTTGTGATTTTTTTATCTTTCCTACATTCTACTACCTGTAAAAATGTGCTCTATGCGAATACAGCATTCCCAGCGACTATAGGAAGTTCTATCTTGTTATTCTTCTATCATAGAAACACATTAATATTTGTTCATTTTCTCTCATTATTGAAAATGGGGTATTGATTGTCAGGCTGATGAAAACTTAAGAATGATAAGGTCATCATTGCCAGAGGCGATAGAAGCATGCATTGATGCTGCAGGTTATGAGTTTGACGTTGCACGCCAGCAGACTCTTCTGAGAGCTGCAAGCTATGGTCAAGCATTTTGCAGGTCAGTTTCTTCATTGGAAGCTTATAATCTGTATCTTAAATAGTTTAGACCATTCCCGAGGAAGGGGAGGCATAGGCTTTGCTTTGCTTTTCTGTGATTCCTTCAGAAATCAGGATATACTGCTTTGTGAAACTAAATACAGGACTTAATCAGTTTTTTGTAACTTTTTTTTGTATTGAACGGTAATAGTATTCTCAGAAACTCCCATAGTTTGTTTTCGGTTTAAAGTGAGCCACAAGGTGAATTTTTATGGTGGAGGAATTTTAGCTCGGCCATTAAGGCATTACCATACGGGCACTAATCCTACCAATCTCAACCACACTCCCACCAAGCCACCACACTCCCTACGTACCACCACCACCACACTCTCACCACACCACCAGCCTGACCTCACTACCACTACACTCCCATCACCACAACCACCTGAACGCCACCGCTATTGCGCTTACATCACGCCGACAGCAACAACGAACAATCTGAAGTGTATGAGGTTTAAGAGCACCAGACAAGCACCACACGGGTGGTAATTTCAAAAATTATCTGCGTCTCCTTGTAGATCTGGGTTTTTAGGTTCAATTTAATGAGGTAATATCTTAGCTGTTGGGTTGGAAGGAGGTCGAAGAAGAGAGTAGACGGAAAGAACTGTGCGGCCACAGAAGGTCAGTGGAGGTCGCCAACGAGGTCAATGGCGCCCATGGTTGTGCGAAGTGGGATAAGGGGAGTGGGTGGGGGAAGTGGAGGGTGTGGTGGACTGGTGGTGCCGCCAAGGAGGTCTTGGAGGTGTGTCAGCGCCAGCGCCTATCGTGGTTTTGTGCAGGGATAACTGTAGAAGCAGGTCAGGGAAGTAGGAGTTTAGTGTTAGTGGCAATTATAAATATAAGACTGGATTTTGTAATATGTATAGCTTAGGAAGATAAGTCAGTATTTTAGTCTTGATTTTTGCCATATAGGGAAAGTTTTTCTTCAAATGGTCGCACGTTATTTTTCTCTCTCTATTTTAGGGATAGGCAGGACCCCCCTTTTAAGCATGTAGGCAAAGAACGTGATCCTTCCTTTGACTTCGTTGGCGGAGTCTGTTATTTCTTATGTCAAAGGCAGATTGAGATCGCCCACTTGGTATTAGTTTATTATTTTGCTGATAGTGAAGCCCTTTCTTGGATGAGAAAAAACAAACAAGAAGTTCCTCTTCCTGGGCAGGTAGTAGTGTACTAAAAGCCCTAAGGACCTTATCCGCTGTCGGGCAGTTGATTGGGAAAAAAAACTGAACTTTCAAGCTTAGGGAAGTGCTAAGTGTCCTTGAGTAATATTCTGAACTGAAGAAAGTAGTGGGTGTACTGTCTCAACCTGTCCAAAGTCTTAAAGGGGTTGCGGAACAATAGAGTTGGGTTAGAATCCTGATTTTTGTTTTGAGTTTAGGAAAGGTGTCTTAATAAGTAATTTGGGAGGAAAAAAATGAACTGGAGGGAATAATTGTTTTCACACAAATTTCTCCCTAATTTACCTTTTTTATATTTCACCCAAAAGACTTTTTTCTCATTTTGTGCGTCTTTTCATTTTCTTCTGTTCATATGCTATCGTACTTTGGTTTATCATCATGTCCTCTCCAGTTGTCATGTGTTTTTCACTTCACATAGAGGTTTCCATATCATGCTTCACATTAGATGACCCAACTCGTTTTAGGATCAAGGATTTACTCTGGTTTTTATTGTTGTTGTCTTTGTTGTTATTGTAACTATTACCAGTTGGCTTTGACAGCGATGTTCCCCGTGATCGTTTTCAAGAGATGTGTAAAACCTTGCGTGTTTTAAACGCTGTGCGGAATCCTGATATTGGAATTCCACTTAGCATACAACAATACAAGGTTATAATTCCACTTTACATTTAGTTCATACATCTTTATTAATTGTATTTTTAATCGTCACATCATTGATTTTGCTGTTGAAATTTCTTTTCCACTGAAGGAACTAACAGCACCCATTCTGATTGGTCGCTTGATCAATGCCCATCAACATTTCCTGGCGTTGAGGTTGTCGGAGTATCTTGGCTTAAGTCAGGTGGGTTTTTGAAATCTGGGGATGATATTCCTTTTGGCGATGACATTATCTGTAAAAGAAATCTGATAAAAAATTGGAATGCATGTCGTTCATTCAAAGAAGAGGCTGTCGAAGTATCTTGCTCCAAATTATTTGTTATCATTTGTATTTGGATCCAGTTTACCGTTAGATTAGGAACATTGAACTCTTATGAGCATGAATGGTTAAGAAAGATAGAACGGTGATAAAAGTCAATGATGACATTTTTCAAATGAGCACATGTGAAACTTTTAGAAGTGAACATGGTCATGGGACAAATACTTGTCACACGAGAACTCCCATTAGCCTCTGATTTTGCAGTTTTGGATACAGAATCTTGATTTTGAAATAAAGGCCATTATGTTAAAGGGAAGTATTTGCTGTATGTTTTTACTTTGTTACGGGGGCGAGTCATGTTTGAATCCCGATTCCCAAAAATATTTCATGTGCTTCATTCTATCCATGATTATAAAATTATTCGGTCACTTTACCTGAGCACACAATAATGCGTCATTTTTTTTTAATTCCAACTTTTATGTGTATACAACTTTGTTTCTTCTCGCCGTTTTTATATCAGAAAGACAAGGCTACATTGGAGGCTTGAATAAATTGTAGCCTGTATGCATCCAGTCAAGCACATGTTCTTAGCGTTTTTCTCTTTGCATGCGCATAGCCACGGAAGAATTGACGAGGAGGTCAATTCAAGACATTGTGCCAAGGTGTATAATAGTTGCAATTCTTGCAAATGATATTGTGTTGGTTGATAGTATGAACAGAGGTGTTGAAAGAAAGTTGGAATGTTGGAGAAAAACCTTGAAAGCACAAGGCTTTAAGCTGAGCATGAGTAAAACTGATTATTTAATGTGTAGATTTTGTAGGAATGAAAGTGGGGAAGTAGGAATGATCTCCTTAGATGGAAAGGTTGTTCTAAAAATCCATTTTTTTTGGTATGTACGTATTTGTATGGATGGTGAATTGGATAGATATATTACTAATGTAAGTAAGTCAGGTTAGTTGAAGTCTGAAGAGTGTCGCAGATTTCTAGGGTTCTCATGTGTTCCCGACATGCCTCATAAATTGAAGGGTAGTTCCTACCATACTGCAACCAAGTCTCCATCATTACATGGCACTCAGTTCTGGGCCGTGAAGTTGTGTCATGCTCACAAGATAAATTTGTCAGAGATGCATATGCTATGGTGGATGTATGGACATACAAGGAACGATGGATTCATAAATGAGGTGATTTTGGAGAAACTAGAGTTAGCGCCAATTGAAGATAAGACTAGGGAGAATTTGTTATAAGATGGTTGAGCCATGTAAGGCGAAGATCAAGCGAAATCCCAATTAAAAGGCTTGAAGAATGGGTAAAGATAAGATTGTGAGGGGGTTGGGGAATACCCACGAAAACATGGATGAATGTGATGAAAAATTATATGAGCTATGTGGGGGTCGACGAAAATGTGGCGTTGGTGTGGTGGATCTTGTAGAGGGAAAGGATCTGGATAGTCGAGGGAGTCTATTTTTTTGTTGTTTCTTATCATCATATTGTTTTCGATATAATATTATTTTGCTTATTTCTCCAACTCCCTTTAACTCTAATTTTCATTTTCTTACCATTTTTATCATTATCCTAGTACGTACACATTTCTCTATGTATCATTTTGATGATACCAATGTTATTTATTTTATCTTTTTTGTTTTCCTTAAAAAAAATTATCTGATTTGTATGACTTGATCTTAAGAGTATCTCAACTACCTTTTATGTATTTATTTTTCCGTTTCTCTCTTGTTTCTCATTACTGCATTTTCATTGGCGGTTTCGAGTGACTATTATGTTAGCTGACTGGAAATCATTTTTGATTAAGGCTTTATTGTTTCATGGAAGACAATGTGCACATAGTAATATCATATATTATTCATATCTAAAGTGGAAAGTCCTTGCTCATTTCTGTAACCTTCTGCAATATAAAAGCTTTTCAATGTTGTTGACATCGTCCATTTTGCCTGAGTAGGAGCTGGTTCTAATGCATTGGGCTTGCACAAGGATAACATGCTCTGAGTCAATGCCTGATCCTGCTCTTCTTAGTTCTCTACTTGAGAAGGTTCAGTTTCCGGAGCTTACTGATTTCCTAGTGCTGTACTTCTGAACAATTCCTAACCGATAATTCTTCATTTTTAGTTAAAACTATGCAAAGGTATAGACTATGCAAGAGTTGCCGAGCATGCAGATAAGAGCAAACGGAGGAACTTAGCTGCTGCTCTTGTTGAACATGAGCCCTGCTCTTCCAAACAGGTTTATGCTTTGGGATATCTGTCATATTGTATCATCCAGTACTTTCCATGTCCTAAATCTACTGTTTTAGTTCAGGTTCCGCTGATGTTAAGCATAGAGCAGAAAGATGCAGCTTTGTCAAAGGCAATTGAAAGTGGGGATACTGATCTTGTCTATTTTGTTCTCTTTCATCTACAGCCGCCAAAGGTGAATTCAAAATTTTATGTACATGTAACTCACTAGAAGTATCTTCTAATTGATTTTCACTTCCTGATCAATCTGTAAAATATTTCAAAGAGAAAAGAAAATGAAGTTTTTTTTTGCTTGTCTTTGAGTCAGGGGGAGCCGCCATTGGAGTTCTTTGGAGCGATCCAATCTAAACCTCTGGCAAGGGATTTGTTTATAGCCTATTCGAGGTATTGCACTGTAGAGTTTTAAGATGATTTCTATTCTCCCTTGGTTACCGTAAGGCGAATCTTATTGTATCAAAACCATGTAATTCGCCAGATACGCCTGTAATTTTCATTCTGTTGTAGGTGTGACGACCATGAACTCCTTAAAGATTTCTTTTTGTCGGCTGGGCAGCTGCAGGTAGGTCAATTTTTTGTGGCATGACTAGGTACTTATGTTTGGAAGATCTCCATGTACTCATATATGAACTTACTGAGGGCTGTCATTAGCAATTTAGCATATATCACAATCTACAAAAAGAAAAACATCCATAAAAGTAAACCAATTTATTTTAAAATTCCTAAGGCGTGATTGATTCATTGACAGTATGGAGGCTGGTAAGCTTCAGGAAGTTGATTCAACTAGTTTAGCACTGATTTTGCAATTTAATGTCTTCTCTATCTCGTATAAGGGAAGTTTCTTACAACATTTGAGGGCAATTCTCCGTGAATATGAGCTATGGGTTAAAAGTAATGTTGTTAAATACTGGCCATAGTGTTATAGCTTAAATCCCTAATTGTCATATGGTTTTATTCTGTAACTGGTGTGTAATGGCTTTTATAGGAAGTTGCATTTCTCTTGTGGAAAGAATCCTGGGAATTAAGTAAGAATCCAATGGCTAGTAATGGCACTCCACTTCATGGGCGACGTATAAAAACCATTGAGAAGGCCCGAGATCTTTTTGCTGAAACAAAGGAACACAATTTTGAGTCGAAGGCCGCTGATGAGCATGCAAAATTATTAAGGTATATTTCGGTTATTTTTTAAAGTAATCCCAATGTATTTTAGTGTCTTCATGTGATGGCCCATGATGGAAGGTTTGTGGTGAGGTGTGATTCAAATTTCAAAATGTTTCCTACCTTTCTTTTTGTAAGCCTTTTACAGAACTAGTATAATGGTGAAATTTGTTTTAATGTCAAATGATTGGTAAAAAGATGGTGACAGAAGCAATCCACTCATTTCCCTGTCCTTTTTCTCTATCTTACTGGTTATGGTTGTCACTTGGTTTTATTCACATGGCCAAACCAACATAGGTGAGGCTCACACAGCTTATCTCTGATAAATGCTAGGCTCCTACTTTCAATCAAATGATCACATTTCTCAACTGACTCCCCTTGTATGGCCCCACATAAAGCTTGGCAATTGCACACCCACTACATGATTTTACGAGTATAACACTGTTTCATGCATGCTACTCCCTCCAATTTTCCTTTTCCTTCCCATTCCTTAGTGCACAGTTTTCGTAAGAGAGTTGCAGGTGAGCTTCTTGTTAGGAGTAAGTGGGTCTATTAATAAGAGTAAGAAGGTTTTGTAACGGTAGTGGTCTCATACAACGCATGTGCATCAGCACCATCGCCACTAAGACGGTAAGACCACCCCACCACCACATGATCTGCACTAACAGTGAGAATGTGAGATTACCAAGCAACAAATACATGTTTGGATTAGAATTTATCGATAAATACTCTAGTGATGCTCATTTTTGGGGAAAATAATTCATCATTTCTAGATCCGGAAAAAATGTTCAAAATTTCGTACTTTTGGTATAGAAAATACGCGTTTATGAAGGGTTGGGGTAGACATGAGTGGTCAAGGAGGGAAGAAAGGGGTTGGAAAATAGAGGGAGGGAGGGGAGGTCATCATAAAAGAGTACGGTGGTGTCGGAGAGAATAATTGAAGTCAGGTGTGAGGGCAGTGGAAGATTGAGAGGGATTGAGGTGGAAGAGCATGGGGCCCGTGATATGCGGTTGTCTAATTGCAACTTGCAAGTGGGTTGCCGGCAGGCGAGAGTCAGCTACTAGATGGTGGTGTAAGTGGTGGTCTTTGCCAAGCAAGAATTAGAATGAGTGTAGTCTAGTAATATCTTGTGTGATTAATGTCTTTAGTTATTGAGTGTACTGTTAACACTAATGCTTGTTTAGTAATTTCATGGCTAGTATGAGGATATGATGGCAAGTTTAGATTAAAAATCTTGCTATAAATGGAAAGATGTGGAAGTGGGAAGCAAAAAGAAATGTCACTGCCTTTTGTCCCCATTGGTAAAAAGGGGAGCTGATAGCCTATTTCTTTTAGTATCCTTTCTGAATTTTGCCATCTTTCCCCTTCCTAGTTTTCATTTTTCATCTCTTCTATTTATAGTTTATAGAGATGTGATTTTGGCTTTTCATGAATGTCATCAGAATGCAACATGACCTAGAGGTGTCAACAAAGCAAGCGATCTTTGTAGATTCAAGCATCAGCGATACTATTCGAACATGCATTGTACTAGGAAATCATAAAGCTGCTATGAAGGTTAAAACAGAGTTCAAGGTGTGTAACTTATACCGTTACTCTTACTATCATTTACAGATTTAGAAATGTCAGGTGAAGTCATCCACTCTCTGATGTGAGCTAACTGTTCAGTTTTCCTGGTTTATCCGCCGCTCTTGTTCTCTACCAGGTTTCTGAGAAAAGGTGGTATTGGCTTAAAGTTTTTGCATTAGCTACAATAAGAGACTGGGTTGCCTTGGAAAAGTTTTCGAAGGAGAAGAAACCGCCAATTGGTAGGTGATTCTTAAATTTTACTTGCAAGTTCCAATTTCAAATAATATGCTTATAATTTTTGTTGTCTGCATGACTGCATGTAATTCTTTTAAATGATTGTCTGAACTAATGTTGAGAGCTAGTTCGCAAATAAGAAGCAGAGCTGCAGAGTTAAATTAGTGAATCATTTTGCTTTACTACATCATACTCCAATTCACAAGAATTAGCAATGTGTCCCCGAATAAAATCCGGAAGGAACCAAAAGACTGAAGTATCCTTCATCAGTATAAAATAAAGATATTTTTTCACTAACCATTACAAGATTTGCTACCTTTACATCCCACAATAGGGAGGATGGTATATCTTTTGTTTTCTTAAACCTCATGGCAGCGAACATTAATGACATTTAGCATGGAAGTTGTTTTTAGGATGCTGGTTTATTACCAATGTTATATCTAAGCATGTTTCCTTCTAGTTTGTTCAACTATTTTCATGGTTTGTTTAACTAGCTCTTCTTCCAGCATTATGTTCCCTTGTTTCCATCTGGTTCAGTCATGCACTCCGGCTAGATTTCGGTGGCATGGCCCCATGTTGAGTGATGTAATTCAGCTGTTGTTTTTATTAATGGAGCTTTCTTGTGCATGAAAGTCAGGGCCCATTATTAGTTGTTGACTGTCATTTTCAAAAAGATTTAGGACTACTGGCTGTACGCTGCAATTATTTTTATAATTTCGGCTGTCATCAGACCATCATTTACTCGAACAAAGCTCCTTCTCTTTTCTGTTCTTTGATCGATTCATTTGGTTCGCCTAGTTAGTAATTTACTTTAAATAATTAGTTCTAGGTTGCCAGATTTTGTTCCTGTTGATTTGAAATTTGAATGGTTCGATGGGATATTGGGTGCGTAATTACTTTGGATTCACGAGTTTGTGCTGCAATTATCTGAAAAGGTATTGTGTGTGAGTGTGTGACAATCTGATTTGTGGCACTCTTAGTCTCTAGGTAGCTCTGATATTCCGGTTCGGCTTTCATTATTGTGAGGCAAATTGAGAGGAGATTTGGGTAGCTAGCAGTCAAGGATTTCATAATAATTGCATGTAACAATTTGACATTTTCCCTTTGTATGGTGTATGCAATCTTTTCGCAGTTTGTCTTGTGAGACTATTTTATGAATGCAACACATCAGTCACTTGCACATGCACCCTATTCACCTGCCCTTTTATAATTGATCTTGATATTTCATAATAATTTACCGATAACATATTTGCTCATTATATAGTGTATTAGTATATTATCTTTATGAAGTTAGTCTTGTGTGAGACCGTTGTATCAATATGACATATCTTTAACTTTATTATAAAGTGTGTAATATCACATGAAATTTGACAAGTATATTCATCGAACGGTCTAATATTATCCTTTTCCATCTTTATGACTAGGCTTTGGATATGCTAAAATTCACACCATTTTCTTTTGTAGTTTGTCCGGCAAGTTTAGAAATGTCTTCCATTCTATTGAGTTTGACGTTGCTATGATTTCTCCAAGATCTATGTTTTGCGTTGTGAAGTCTATCTTTTTGTGACTGGTTTGCTGACCTCTGTCTTATCTTGTCTCTTCTGACAAATCATATTACATTTTTTGGACACCATTTAGGTTATAAGCCCTTTGTCGAGGCTTGCATTGATGCAAATGAAAAAAATGAAGCTCTGAAGTATATCCCGAAACTAACTGAACCTGGAGATCGGGCCGAGGTAATCTGAATAGTGTGATTTTTACCATTTCTAATGATTGATATCTATCAATCTGCAATTATTCTCTAATAATTATTTCTGCAAAAAATTTGGATAATCACAGACCCATGGTCCCAGCTTTTTTTTTTGCACTATTCCCTGAGACTGACCCATATCTACTGTCTTTTAAGTCAAATAGAGTTGGTTGGTTCCACATTGAATTATTATGAGACCGTCACACACTCTCATGATAGTCTAATTGTTCCTTTGTTGGGTAGGCTTTTGTTCAAATAGGTATGTCCAAATAAGTCGTAGTGAGACGGTCTTCTCATGATAAAGCATTATAAGACGGTCTCATAAGATTGATGGACTGATATCAAGTGGTAGTTATTTGTCGTTTAAAATTTAGCCAACTAATATTCAGTTGATCTCACATTATTGTAATATCTTATTGGCCAGGCTTATGCTCGAATAGGTATGGCCAAAGAAGCTGCGGATGCAGCAGCTCAGTCAAAAGATAGTGAGCTTCTTGGTCGATTGAGGTTGACCTTTTCGCAAAATACGGCAGCCACAGCGCTTTTTGACACGTTAGAGAGATTAGGTGTTTCATAAGCTCCATGTGCGCCATTCTTTTATTTTTTATGGCTCGAGGTGCTCAGTGTTAATAGTACTATATTTTGGTGATATGTCCCTTTTATCTTCCATCCTTGCCGAAACTCTCTTTGTGTTGTAAATGGAAATAGGTTTGAAGTTCATCTTATGTGAGACATTCTTAGCTATAAGACGGATCATATCGTGTATTCTTTCGTATAATAATTGATTATTTCGGTCGTCTTATATGCAAGAGTGTCTCACATAAGTTTTGATTATAGTTCCCATGTTTGATTGGGTCTGAGGCATGAGACCAGTTTTAGTTATTTTGTGTTGTGGCATACAAATTTGTGGTTAATATTTTTGACCTTTACTAGGGGTGGATCTCCCTGTGGATTATTTGAATTCTTGGTTCCATTTTTCGAACTTTAATTGTGTAACATTAAGTCACATTGTTGAAAAACTTTTAATAAAAATTTAAATTGTTAAAAGCTTTGATGAAGTTTCAAAAAATCACTACCTTTCACAGTTCGGTAACAGATTACTTGCCCTCTAAACACCAAAAAAAAAATAAAAAAAAAATGCTTGTGTACTTTGGGTTGACCGTCTTCCTTACACTTAAACTTTATCATATTCATTTGGTGGATTGCCTTTAGAGCAATAGTCAATAGACAAGAAGAACTTTACGTAAAGTTCTTCCTATGCCAAGTTATAATACACCAACCTCAATATTTAAGAATTTTTATTCACAATAGAACAACTTTATAAAAAGTTTTCGATGGAAAACACTACAAAAAATGAACTATGTTAAATGGTTTCTTATATTTTACAATGCTTTATTATTGGTTGTTCATTTTCCAATATTTATCAACTTAGTTTTTATATTAGAACTTGGTTCTTAAAAATAAGATCCAAGTTTTGAATACAATAGATCAACTTTTAAAATAAAGTTCTTGTTGACAATCTCAATGACAAAAACTACTATTGCTATTAGGTGTAAGTGTAAGGAGGCTGGTCCTCCCGGAGAAAACAAGTCTTTTTCAAAAAGAAAAGGTACATCTTGACTAATTTGTTCTCATTTTTTCTGCGGAGATAATTTTAGTTATTTTATGATAACAATGACCACTATTCATAATTTTATAATCTTCGTTCTAAAATCTGGAACACAAACACAATCTTCCTTTCTGTTGGTTTAATTTCATCATCCTATTGGCAAAATAGAAAGAAGCTGAGTTTTTCCAACTAAAGCAAATGTTGTACACTAATTCTATATAGAATAGATGAGACTCATGAGAGTATTATTTAATGGGTTTTTCCTAATATATGCCCTAAATAACAGCACATGATAAGATAATTTAAATGTAAAGTTTTTCAACAAATATCATGGAAAATCGAAATATTTCCACACTAATATCATCCATTCTAGACATTTTTTTTTTGGGGCAAAGATTCCACTCTAAGTCGAAGCTTATCGCTCAAAAGTCGCATTTCTCAAGCAAACAACATGAGAAATAGATACATTGATGAAACTATTGTTTATTGACTGCCTGAATTTGGCACTGCAGATTAATGGCATTGGTGACTTGGACCATAAAGCAAAAAACGTCATCTTTACTACCAATAACCTTTATCACAAATTCTCATTTGTGACGGAGGTACCCGTCACAAGCTTGTGACGGGGCGAATACATACCACTTTGCAAGCACATGGGCCGGGTGAAAGGCAAGTGGCTCTCAATGCCCAAATTTTGTCGGCTGCACAAGAATAGATGGTGTACTTATTTTGATTATTAAATGCCCAATAATTAGAATTTAATATAACAACACAATCATTCGTTCCTTCTTATTCTCCCTGATTATTTTCTCCTCAAGCATCACCTTAGATCTTCACCATCATGATGATCATCATCCATCTCCATATTCCTTCCATTTCTTCTGCATTTTTATTGATGTGTTCATGATATTGGATGTTTAAATGGCAGGGGATGTATTTGTAATGTTTTATCATCGTTTATTAGTTTATTATAATGGATGTTTAAATGGTAAGGATGTTTACATTTATTGTGATAATGTTTGTACTTTCGGTCAAATTGTCACCCCTGTCATTAAAAATGCATAGTTACAGATTGATTTATGTTAAGGTTTATGTTGTCGTATATCACAGGTCTGTACTTTTAGTCGTAATGTCACCCTGTCAACTACACTGCAGATGTTTAAATGGTATGTATGTTTACATTTATTGTGATAATGTTTGTACTTTCGGTCAAATTGTCACCCCTGTCATTAAAAATGCATAGTTATAGCAGACTGATTTATGTTAAGGTTTATGTTGACGTATATCACAGGTGTGTACTTTTAGTCGTAATGTCACCCTGTCAAACTCATGCAGGTACAGATTATTCGAAGTCACTATTGACCCCTTTGGTGCAACATCCTCTTCAATGACGACAACCTTGGACCTTCCAGCCACTTTCTTTGTCGCTGTCGTTTTCCCTGCGGTTTTATTACCGAAACGATCAACAAATAAACACCAATTGGTGATATAGAAGCTAAGATCCCTGAACATGCCAACCAATAACATAAACCCAAATACTGGCAACAAAAAATCCCACAAATATTTAAGCAAAAACACTACATAAGATATGCAAAAAAAAGTGTTACCATTTTATGTGAGTTTGTGACCATGCAAACAAATAATATATACCCAAATACTGGCAACAAAAATTACCACAAACTTTTAAGCAAAAACAGTACATAAGATATGCTAAAAAAATGTTACCATTTTATGGGCAGTTTGTGACCATGCCAACAAATAACATATACACAAATAATGACAACAAAAATTAGCAAATCTTTTAAGCTAATAAAAGTGGCACCATTTAAACTCGGTTTGTGACCATATACATTTTAAGCAAAAACACAACCACAAAGATCCTTTTATGTCAGTTTTGCATTTACGATTATTCTACAGCGGAAATATCAAAAAAATCATTTGTTGTTGAAAACCACACCAAAGAATGATAAAAATCATGAACAATAACATAAACATCAACATAAAATCAACAAAAACGACAATATAAACAACAAAACCCACAAAATAACAAACAATAAGCAGATCCGTTCAAATACCTTTTCCTTTCGAACCTCCAGCCACCGCCTTCTTCATGGGTTGCCGACTTGCCGTTTTGGTGCCAGTTTTTAGAGTATTTTAGTGGGTTTTTTTAGGGTTTTGTTAGGGTTTGATGGAGATTTCAGAGAGAGAAGGGGAAGAGAACGAGAATGTGAAGAGAGAGGACGGAGAATACGAGAAGGGGAAGAGAATGAGAATGTGAAGAGAGAGGGAAAGATTTTGTGTGGTTATTGTGTTACATTGGAAAGTGTAACAATATTTAATCAATATTGGCAGTAAAAAAATACCTAACCCGGTCAAATGCATACCATTTCCCTCATAAACGATA
>JAGPOY010001953.1:0-15857 GCA_018983105.1 Silene uniflora
GAATGAAATCAAGAGCAGACATTAGGTAGAAGACAAAGTGCAGACGAGGACGTGTCAAATTTTTTACAAAGTGCAGACAAAGAGAGGGAAAAAGAAAAAAGAAAGGAAAGGAAAGGAATGACAGCCGTGTCAAATTTTGGCGCCGTTGCCGGGGAGGCGGTGTAATTTTATAGCTTTTATTTGTTTGTCTTTTGTCTCAAGGGATTTATTCCTTGAGACAGTTCTCATATTTTTGCTAGTATTTTAGTGATTGCAGGTATTTGTCCTGAAAGAGGACCGCTTGAACCTGTATTTTTGTGACGATTCTACTAGCAGGATGCCTAACATTACTAGTCATTCTGAGCCGAATGCCGATTCTTTGCCTAAGGGATCTTCTCTACCTACAGCTGATGTGGGTACTTTCATGATACATCCGTCCTTCCTTCAATTGGTGGAGCGAAATTTATTGAGAGGGAAGCTAGGTGAGGATCCAGCTGGGCATGTGGAGTCGTTCACTGATTATTGCTCCACAATTCCCATTGTAGCCGGTGTAACATAAGACGAGGTAAAGGAATTTCTTTTTCCTTTCTCCTTGGCTGATGATGCGAAGGATTGGTGGAGAGATTTCGATAAAAATGCTGTTGGAGTGAAAGATTGGAGTTCGTTGGCTCTAGCGTTTATTAGACGATATTTTCCTCCTCAACGGACGAATGCGTTGCGTAATCAGTTTACTAATTTCACTCAATCCACCACCGAAGATTTGAGTGAAGCATGGGCCCGATTCAAAAAGTTGGTTCGTTCAGTTCCGCACCATGGATTTGAACAATGGTTTCTATGTAATCAGTTTTATAATGATTTATCTTATGAGCAAAGGGCTATTCTTGATGCTGCAGCGCAAGGTCGGTTTCAAGTTAATGTGCAAGATGATAAGGGGTGGCAACTCATTGAGAGTATGGCCATCTATACGGCCGAATATGGGAGTCCAAGAGGGGAACGACGAAAGAATGCTAGTGTTGAGGATTTACAAGTGGTTGACGCGGGAAACTTGGTTGAAATACACCAAGTTAATGCTATAGAGGTTATATGTGGCAGATGCGGTGTAGAGGGCCATAATCCGATTTCATGTATGGCTGATAGAGGGAGAGTCTTAGCTTATAAGAAATTTAAGCAAGGAAGCTCCTTCTCCGAGATTTTTGTCGACTTGACAGCCATGAGAGAAGAGATACCCGCTGAAGAAGGTCAAGTACTCATCACCCAAGCCGAGTACGACGATCTTAAAGCAACCATTCATGTGCAACAAATTGAGCAACAATCTAGTGCGGAAGTCCTCCGTAAATTGCTTGAAAGATGCGATTCTTTACTCCCGGACAAAGACCCAATTCATGCCATCAATCTGAGAAGTGGTCATACTTATGATGGACCCGAATACACACCGGAGAGCATAAATGTCGAGCTTACTAATGCCTCGACTGAAACTGAAGCTGATGCAGAGAGAGTACCTCGATCGAGCACTCCATTAGCTCGATCGAGTACAATTGAAGAGGAAAGCTCTCGATCGACTACACCACTTGCTCGATCGATAGAAGTAGACATGAACAGTCCTCGATCGACTACGCTACTTGGTCGATCGAGTGAAGATGCTGAGGAAAGTCCTCGATCGAACACCACACTTGTTCGATCGAGGGATGCTGCTGAAGGGAATTCTCGATCGAGTGACTCACTTGTTCGATCGAGAAGTATTGTTGAAGAAGTTGCTCGATCGAGTGGACCTCGGTCTCGATCGAGGGATGTTGTTGAAGAGGGCTCTCGATCGAGTAACCTACTAGCTCGATCGAGAGATATTGATGAGGAATTTGCTTGATCGAGTGGATCTCAGACTCGACCGAGCGAGTTACAGCGTACATAGGCTGATATCGTACGCGATAGGGTATCCTCCTCTGCTGTGGGGGTACCGAGAGCGGATAAAGGTAAAGAGAAAGTTGGGGACTCACTTCCGATGGTTAAGGTCCCTTACCCAGGTCAATTCAGCAAATTTGTCGATATGGTCAAAAATATTCAAGTATCTATTCCTTTTGCTGAATTAATTACCCAAGTACCACCTTACGCCAAATTTATGAAAGATATTATTACGCGTAAGAGGGCACTTGGAGAATTTGCTACTGTTGCTTTTATGGAAGAGTCTAGTAGCTTAATCTTGAGTAAGTCTACCCCTAAATTGAAAGACCCGGGTAGTTTCTCTATTACCTGTACCATAGGAGATGTCGTTATAGATAAGGCTTTATGCGATCTTGGAGCCAGTGTTAGTGTCATGCCTTATGCTATTTGTCGTAAGCTTAATTTGGATCACTTAAAAATGACCAATATTACCCTCCATATGACTGATAGATCTGTTAGGCGGCCTTTAGGTATCTTAGAAGACGTGCCTGTGAAAGTGGGCAAGTTTTTTATTCCAGTGGACTTTATTGTGTTAGATATTGCTGAGGATACCTGTACCCAAATTATTTTGGGAAGACCGTTTTTATGTACAGCCGGGGCTATTATAGATGTCAAACTTGGGCGTTTGACTCTGACGGTAGGGGATGGTGCGGTTTCATTCAGTTTAGCAGAGACTTTGTCTAGACCAATGATAGAAGATACTTGTTATTCAGTTGATGTTATTGATGAGTCTTCTTATGAGGTTTGGTCGGATTCCTTGGTAAGGGATCCGTTAGAGTCTTTGATGCTTTTAGATAAGTGTGCAGATTATTCAGATGACGATGACGCTGCATTGAAGTTGCTTAGAGATGCTACTGTTGAGTGGGAGTTTGTTGACGCCGAGGAGGAACAGTTGGAACACTTGGTGCACCCCTTGTGTTCAGTTGAGGTAAATATTCCCGAGCGTAAGGCCCTTCCTTCTCACCTTAAATATGCTTTTTTAGATAATACTCAGCAATTTCCAGTTATTGTTAGTGCTAAATTGAATGACAGTCAGTTAACTGCTTTATTGACTGTTCTTAATAGAAATAGGAAAGCTATGGGCTATTCATTGGATGACATTAAGGGCATCAGCCCTAATGTTTGTATGCACAGGATAGAGCTAGAAGAGGGTCACAAACCTTGCAGGCAGGGTCAGCGTAAGCTGAATCCGAAGATGGAGAAGGTTGTGATGGCTGAGGTGATGAAAATACTCGATGCAGGTATTATTTATTCAGTTGGTCACTCCAAATGGGTAAGTCCAGTTCAGGTTGTACCTAAAAAGGGAGGCACTACAGTTGTTAAAAATGAACAGAATGAACTAATACCTACTAGACTAGTGACATGGTGGCGGATGTGTATAGATTATCGGCAATTAAATGCCGCCACCAAGAAAGATCATTTCCCCTTCCTTTCATTGATCAGATGATAGAAAGTTTAGCTTCTCATGAGTTTTTCTGTTATCTGGATGGGTACTCTGGGTTCTTTCAGATCCCTATTCATCCCGATGATCAGGAAAAGACTACTTTTACTTGTCCTAAGGGTGTATTTGCTTATCACAGGATGCCTTTTGGGTTGTGTAATGCCCTTGCTACCTTTCAAAGGTGCATGATGGGGATATTTTCTGAGTATATAGAGTCTATCATGGAAGTCTTTATGGACGATTTTAGTGTCTATTGGGATAATTTTGATCATTGTTTAGCTAACCTTGAGAAAGTTTTGCAGCGCTGTATCGAGTTTAATCTGGTGCTAAACTGGGAGAAGTGCCATTTTATGGTTAATGACGGCGTTGTCCTTGGGCACTTAGTCTCCGAAAGGGGTATTGAGGTAGATAGAGCAAAGGTGCAAGTGATTCAGCATTTACCGCCTCCTGTTAATGTTAAGGGGGTGAGGAGTTTCCTTGGTCATGCTGGCTTTTACCGCCGGTTCATCAAGGACTTCTCAAAAATTGCTAAACCACTTACACAATTGCTATTAAAGGATGCTCCTTTTGATTTTACTGATGATTGTCTTTCTGCTTTTAACACTTTAAAGCAGGCTTTGGTCTCTGCACCCATTATTCAGCCGCCTGACTGGACGCGGCCGTTTGAGATTATGTGCGATGCTAGTGATTACGCACTAGGAGCGGTACTGGGTCAAAGGAAAGACAAAGCTTTGAGTGCGATCTACTATGCGAGCCGAACTCTGGATGAGGCTCAAGTGAAATATGCTACCATTGAGAAGGAGCTTTTAGCTGTTGTTTATGCGCTTGATAAATTTAGATCATATTTGCTGGGTTCTAAAGTTATTATTTTTACTGATCATGCAGCGCTGAAACATCTTCTGAATAAGAAGGAAGCTAAGCCGAGGTTGCTGAGATGGATACTCCTTTTTACAGGAGTTTGATTTGGATATTAAAGATAAGAAAGGCGCAGAAAATGTTGTAGTTGATCACCTGTCGCGTCTAACGCAGCAGGAGGGGGAGGATTCTCTTCCTATTAATGATTCATTTGCTGGTGATTCTTTGTGTACTGTTCTTTCTGTGCGATCAAACGATGGTGTTGAACCTTGGTTTGCAGATTACGCCAACTATGCTGTCAGTCAAGCGTTGCCACCGGGTTTATCTTATCAGCAGCGGAAGCGGTTTTACCACGATGCGAAGCACTACTTCTGGGATGATCCTTATTTATTTAAGGAGTGCGCAGACGGTCTTTACAGGCGGTGTATTCCGCAATGGGAGACCAAAGCTATCATGGAAGGGTGCCATTCAGCTCCTTGTGGCGGTCACCACGGTCCATCGCGCACCGTGGCTAAGGTATTGTAGTCAGGTTTTTATTGGCCAACTCTTTTTGCTGACTGTAAAATGTTTGTTGCTAGTTGTGTTGCTTGTCAGCGAACGGAAAATATTTCCAAGAGACATGAGATGCCTCAGAATGGCATTTTAGAGGTTGAGATTTTCGATGTCTGGGGCATTGATTATCAAGGACCATTCCCGTCTAGTCAAGGTAACATGTATATTTTAGTTGCTGTTGATTATGTGTCTAAGTGGGTGGAAGCAATTGCCACCCTAACTTGTGATGCCAGGACTGTGATTAAGCTGTTTTGTAAGTCTATTTTTCCCCGTTTTGGTGTCCCTAGGGTCGTCATTAGTGATAGGGGTATGCATTTTAGGGAACAACAGCTGACCGCCTTATTGTCTAAGTACGGTGTCAAACATCGTAGGGGTTTGGGGTATCATCCTCAAACTAGTGGGCAAGTCGAGGTCTCTAATCGGGAACTAAAGGAGATTTTGGGTAAGGTAGTGTCTAAATCACGGAAGGATTGGAGTGCTAAACTTGATGACACGTTATGGGCTTATAGGACTGCTTTTAAAACACCTATTGGTGCTTCACCGTATCGATTAGTGCATGGAAAGTCATGTCATTTACCTGTTGAACTTGAGCAAAAAGCTTGGTGGGCGATTCGCCAACTTAATTATGATGCTGACTTGTGTGGTGAGAAACGTTTGTTGCAGCTAGATGCGCTAGAGGAATTTCGATTGAACGCTTATGATAGCTCCCGTATCTACAAGGAGAAGACTAAGCATTGGCATGACAAAAGGATCGCAACGCGTGAATTTCAGATTGGGCAGAAAGCTAGGTTGCACGAAAACGGACACGGACACGGACACGGACACGACACGGACACGCGACACGGCACTACGAAATTTTTAGGACACGGGACACGGCAAACAAAAATCAATATACATATCAAAATAAAGGGAATTTAAAGAACATTATAACCAACATCTACACTTTGGTCAATGAAAGGACACAAAGTAGTAAAAGGACAACTAATATCAATGTCTTAACGTTAAAATTAACACGTCTTACAAACTACAAACCTACAAAGTTTCAGATTACAAACGCAAATTTAAATAAATTTTAAGTCTTACAAAATTAAATAAAAGTATCAAAAGTACCAAATTACAAACCCAAATTCGAGTCTTACAACATTATACGCCATATTTATCAAACCGAATATTGTCCGTTAGATATATTTACATTAAAAGGCACCAGAAATAATTGACTTGGACAAACAATGCTGAGCAATTATGCAAAAGCTAAAAAAAAAAAAGTAATTCACGAATTATCCTTTACACCATTGTAATTATTCATTATACAACTATCGGTAAGTGGGAATAACAACTCAGCTATTCGTTTCCGAAAATTACCCTCAAATCAAACAAACCCCAGCTTCCGAAAAATCAACAATCTTAAAATTTAAAACCCCCAAATCTAATAACAATAACAATAGTAATCATAATAATGATTGGTTTGATTAGAACCCCCAAATTTAATAATAACAATCTCCAAATTTAAACCTAGATTGAGAAAATAGGGGAAAATGAAAAGCAAGGAACGTGGTTAGCATAGGTCGCCGGCGGTGAGTAGTGATCATCGGCGGCGAACTGGTGTCTAACGGCGGCCGGACTAGGCGGGGGAAGGCTGACGACGTCTAAGGAGAAAAAAAGGGGAGAAGTTGTGATAACTGATTAGTGGTACAAAACTGCTTATTTGGTGTGTCCACTGGACACGGGCCGTGTCCAACCATGTTGGACCGTGTCCGACACGTTCTCTTTTAATCTAAAAACCGAGGACACGGTCCAACGCGTGTCGGACACGTTTTCAGGCGTGTCCGAGGTGTGTCGGTGTCCGACACGGTGTCCGATACGGGAACGCCCAAAAGTAGGCGTGTCCGTGCAACCTAGGTTGCCAGCAGCCCTCAGAATGTTGAGAAGTGAGACAAACATACCGCTTCAGCCCACACGGAAATTGTGATACGTAGTACCACAATTAGCTAGTGCTGTGCCAGTCGCCCCAAAAGTTCTGATAAGTGAAAACAAACTTACCAGTCCGTCGAAACTCTGATATGGATCACAAAGCTTTTAATTGAAAAAATCAATAAGTAAACAGTTGTTTTGAAAAAAACCACTTGCCAATATTACATTTTTTATATTTTTTTTGGCAGCGGTAAAGGAATTGTCCTTCATATTAGCAACGCGACTCTCTGAACCATACTTGTCATCACATTATAAAACGTAAAACTGCAAACAGCGAAAGGTATTTGCAATATGTTGGTGGAGTACTGTAGATTAAGCACGAGCGTCATAATCCTTGACATCTACATGGCTGATAATTCCCGAGGATCCTCCTGAATGCATGCATAATTGAGGAAGGCCGGAAATGGACGCGAAACGAGGCAGTGGAGGCGGCACAACGCAAGTTTATGGAACTCTCTCTAGAAGTTGAGGATGAAATATTGCATTGGTTTGTGTTTTGCGATTTTGGTGATTAGAAGAGTAGCAATGTAGAATTAGTAGCTCCAGTTGTGCTAATTAAATTAACTGATCTATAATGGTGCATTTACCCAATGTAATCAAGTTTGGAGAAATTAATAAGCTGTAATATCCAGAATATACTGAAAGTACGACTGCACCAACAATGATTCATCCAATCCTATGAAATTCCACAAATGCAACATACAAATTCTGATTTATTGAAAAGGACATCTAGTGGTCCTCTTTTTCTTATGCCACGCCATATTTCAGTCCTTGACTTCACCAACTCATAACCCAACAAAACAATAACCACCAATCACAACTCACCTTGCTCTCCAAGGTTATTTCTTACGGAAAATGCACGCGGTGCCCTTGAACTTTGATGTTTTGCCCGAAATGCCCAACTTTTTGTTCCGGAAAACTTTAAGAGGTCATAGCTTGAGTTTACGAGCTCAGAAAGTGATAATTTTTTTTTTCAAATTGATCATCTTTCCGAGAACTACGATTTGAAAAAAAAAAATTGTCGAGTTTGGATATCGTGACTAGGAGTTTTTGTATGTCAAAGTTTTTTTAATCGAACAAACTTTGAGTGACCATATCTCTTAGCCACGAATTCCAAACTCGACAAATTTTTTTTTTAAGTCGTAGTTCTCGGAAAGATGATCAATTTGAAAAAAAAATCCGTCACTTTCTAAGCTCATAAACCCGAGCTATGACCTCTTAAAGTTTTTCGGAACAAAAAGTTGGGTATTTCGGGCAAAACATCAAAGTTCAAGGGCACCGCGTGCATTTTCCCTATTTCTTGTATTAGAATTGCAAGTCATACCTTAAAGCCAACATTAAGTTACCATTCTTCGAATTGGAGGAATTGGGCCGCTGTTAACCTACAGTTTTTAGGCAATGTAGCATACCGCGCAAATGGTTTAGACCAGATGAAAGGTTCTTAAGAAAGACCAACTCTTCATATCAAAGTAACCGAAAGAGAAAAATAATTTCTTCATTCATTTCCTTACCAATTTGATCAACGCAATCGACTTTGAAAACTTCGATTTTAATTAAATTAACTATTAGTGTACATATGACCACGAATATTCCGATGCTCATAAAAGACGCAAAGTTGAGAATAACCATTCTAACTTGTACGCAAAACTACCCAAGGGAACGGAGAGGCGGGGAGGAGATAGGAAGGAAAAGGTGGAGGAGTATTAAACAAGAAAAATGAAGAAGATGATTAAGAGATTAATTCTCCTTGCATTCATCGATCAAAATCAGTACATTATATACACATACAGTCCTATCATCCTAGGCAACTAATCTTCTACAAACTAGGAAACAAACTTTGACTATGATATATACACTCCTAATTGTACAAGCAACTAATATACGATAATATCTTTCGATATTATCCGATAGTATCTCGTCCATATTCCTTTACTCCCCCTCAAGTTGGACCACTTGGTAAACCAAGTCCCAACTTGCGCTGCAAATGCTCGAATGTATCACCTCCAAGAGCTTTCGTAAATAGATCAGCTATTTGTTCTTTGCTCCTGACGTGAAACGTATGAATGTTATTGCTTATGAGGTGTTGTCGAATGAAATGACAATCAATTTCAATATGTTTTGTACGATCATGGAACACCGGATTTTTCGCAATATGAAGCGCAGCTTGATTATCACAATATAATTTCATTGGTTTCAAGTGAAAAACTCCCAGTAATGCAAGGAACGACTTCAACCAAATCAGTTCACTCGCTGCTCCTGCCATTGATCGATATTCAGCTTCTACCGTCGACTTTGCCACTGTAGCTTGCTTTTTAGCTCTCCACGATACTGGTGACCGTCCAAGTGACACAAAATAACCACTTAGTGAACGCCTTGTCAATAGACAACTCGCGTAATCCGAGTCACAATACCCATGTATTTGCAAGTCTGCATCTTTTCTCAACACGATTCCCTTACTGGGATTTAACTTAATATATCGAACCACCCTTAAGGCGGCTTCCCAGTGTTCTCGCCGTGGCTCGTTAACAAACTGGGACAGCGTATGTACTGCGTAGACCAAATCAGGGCGCGTGATGGTAAGATAGACCAGCCTGCCAACAAGCCTTCGATATTTCATAATATCCTTGAGAACATCCCCTCTTGCGAGAGCTAGACGGTGATGCTGCTGCATCGGTATGTGTACGGGTTTCGAACCTTGCATTCCCGTCTCGTCTATGATACCCATGGCATACTTTCGTTGATTAAGAAACAACCCCTTTGAGCTATGCGCCACTTCAATACCCAAGAAGTATCAAAGTCGCCCCAAATCCTTTATTCCAAAACTCGTGTCGAGGAAATTCTTAAATTTTTGACAGGCAATGTGATCATTACTCACGACGATCATATCGTCCACATACACCAAGACTCCGATGAAAAACCCATCCTTATTGTACGTGAACAATGAATAATCTGCTAAAGATTGTATGAAACCGTACCTCTTTAATGAAGATGTTAATTTCGCAAACCAATTCCGAGAAGCTTGCTTGAGACCGTATATTGATTTAAGCAATTTGCAAACTCTGTTTTCTCCCTTCCTTTCGAAACCTTGTGGGATTCTCATGTAAACTTCCTCGTCCAACTCTCCGTGTAAGAAAGCATTATTAACATCCAATTGCTCGATGTTCCAACCTTTGACAACCGCTACTGCCAACATACACCGCACACTCGTCATCTTTGCAACCGGTGCATAAGTCTCATGATAATCCACCCCTTCAATTTGTGTGAATCCTTGAGCTACGAGTCTTGCTTTGTATCGCTCAATGGTACCATCGGCCTTGTACTTAACCTTATACACCCATTTACACCCAATGAGTTTCTTGCCTTGTGGTAATAGAACGATTCTCCATGTCCCGTTCTTTTCCAATGCTGCAATTTCTTTATTCATCGCCTCTTGCCAATTCTGATCAGTTGCTGCCTCATAATAATTCCTAGGTTCTCGAATTTTGTCAATGGCTGCCAAGAACTCTCTGTGGGAGGAAGAAAAACAATTGGTAATAACGTAGTTTACTAGAGGATAGCGAGTACCTGACTTTGCGGACTTTGACGGAACGTGATGAGCATCTTTGACGGGTTTAATTACTCTTGTTGACTTGCACACATAATCTTTTCTCCAAGCAGGCTCAAATTTATTTCTTGCCCCTCGTCCCATTCTTTCTTCCTATGTCTCTCGTGGCTCCTCACTCATGGTTTCAGTCATAGGTTCCAACACTCCTCTCTGCTCCTCCGTACTACTACTATCATCAGGCTGAACAATGTTTTCCTGATCTTTCTTATTATTGCTACCTGTGACTGGCGTCATGATGGGAACCTGGTTGCTCCCCCTGTTTTCAGATGTCGGGCTTTGCCCCATATCCGTCTCCCTTGTACCAACACCTTCTGAACTCTCAATATCAATATATTCTGGAGGCATTACCTTGGGTTCATCTTTATTGGCCGAGGTGGAATGAGGGAATTCATCTTCAAAGAATTTAACATCCCTCGAAACAAACAATTTTTTTTCATTTATGTCATAGACCTTCCATCCCTTCTTGCTATGTGGGTATCCTAGGAAAATACACCGCTTCCCTCGCTCCCCAAATTTATCCCGAGGTTTGTCTTTGTTATGAGCATAACAAAGACAACCAAAAATTTTGAGGTTAGTCAAATCGGGTGCCTTATTGTATAATATTTCATATCGCGTTTTTCCTTGAAGCAAGGGTGTCGGGGTTCTATTTATTAGGTAAGCTGCGGTCAAGGCGCACTCTCCCCAGAAATGGAGGGGCAAATCCGCCTGAAATCGCAAAGCTCGAGCCTTTTCAAGTATGTGTCGGTGTTTTCTCTCCACCCTTCCGTTTTGTTGTGGTGTGTCTACGTTACTAGTTTGAAAAATAATACCGTTTTCTTCATAGTAATACTTCATGGCCCCAGATAATAGTTCCGTTCCATTATCACTTTGAATAATTTTAACCATTTTTTCAAACTGTGTTTTCACCATCTGACAAAACTTCTCATTAACTCCCCGGCTTCACCCTTTTCCTTCATCAAATATACCCATACTGCCCTACTATGGTCGTCCACAATAGTCAAAAAATAATGGGCACGCGATAAACTAGCTACCCGATATTGTCCCCAAATGTCAACATGAATTAAACCAAATAAAACTTCGCATCGTTTATTATTAAGGGAAAATGGAGAACGAGTTTGTTTAGCCCGACAACACGGGTCACACGCATAACTGGAATTCCAACTTAAATTGCAACCTATTAAAGAAGAAAAATGAGGCAGTACACTATTTGACGGATGGCCGAGTCTTTTATGCCACAGTCGGTCCTCTTTGGTTAACGATGCTCTTCTAGCCAATTCGGTCCTCTCTGGCTTCAAACGATAAACCCCGTCATGATGCTCACCTCACCCAATCTCCGTCCTCGTAGTCCGGTCCTGCATAACACAATAGTCCGGATAAAACGTTATTAGGCAATCATTTTCTTGAATTAACTGCTTTACTGATATTAAATCACACTTCAATGAAGGCACAAATAGAACATCCTTAAGTACAAATTTTTCATTTATTCGTACTTCTCCGTGCTCTGTTGCTTTAATCTCCCTTCCATCGGGGAGCCCTACAACCGACGGTGTTTCTTTCCAAACGTTATTAAGACATTCCCGTCTTCCCGTCATATGGTGTGAGGCTCCACTGTCAATAAGCCATTCACTAACAAAATTAGCTTTCATACCTGAAAGTTTTTCACTACCTTCCGGACTGTCCTTCAACAGGATGCGTAGCCTCTCAATTTCATCTGAGGTAAATGGCAAATTCTGCCTTTGAGTCTCTGCTTCTTTCGCCCCTGTTGAACCAGTCATAGCATTGGCATGAATATTATTTGAACCACGTCCTCCTGAGCGTCCTCTTCCACGACCACGAAAGCTGCATCTCCTTCCGCGACCACGTTCACGGCTCTTCACCACATCATAACCGTGCTTGTCATAGCAATTCTCTTCGACATGGTAGTACTTACCACAATGAGTACACTGGGGCGGTAATTCTTCTTCATCCCCATCCTGTTTTGGGTAGGTACCCCTGCCTTTTCCTGCTCCATACGATTTCATTGCCATGGCCGCTTCATTCCTTTCCTCTTTAGCCTTCGTGATGCTCGTATGTCTTTCTTCTCTCAAAACCAAAGCATATGCTCTGGTGAGAGATGTGATTGAGTCTTCCATCAGCAGATTTGTGGGAAGACCTCCGTATAACACCGAGTCTAACCCCATCAAAAACTGATGGACCTTTTCTTCTTCGCGTTCTTTCATTATCATTGCGCCTGCTCCACACGTACACTTTGGAACCTTGCTGTGATTTGCAAGCTCGTCCCAAATCGTCTTCAATTTGGTGTAATATTCAACCACCGATAGTCGACCTTGTTTGCACTCATTGAGTTCACCCTTCAGTTGGTGTACCCTTGGTGCATTTCCTGCAGAATACCTGCCTTTCAATTCTTCCCAGACTTCTTCGACCGTTCCCCCAAAATCGATGCTTGGGAGTAATTTCTGGTCAATGACATTCCTTAACCATGCTTTCAACATCGCGTTACATTGCCGCCAAGCCATCAATTCGAAGCCGTCTTCTCCTTCGACAACTTCTGGCTTTTTGACCTCTCCTTCAACAAAACCCAATTTGTTCTTTGCATCCAACCCATTTTTAACAGCGTCAGCCCAGAGATCGTAATTGTCGCCGTTAAAAATGGTTTGCGTAACCATAAGATTAGGATTATCTGATGGGTGAAGGTAGAGAGGCGAAGTAATTGGAATGACATTTCGTTCATTACCCTTACTGCTGCCTATAGGCGTTGCTTCTCCTGTCATTTTGTTTGAATAATTTGTATGTAATTTTGTGAGTTTTTTTTGTGAATAGGGATATTTGGATCACTGCTCACGATACCATATTAAACAAGAAAAATGAAGAAGATGATTAAGAGATTAATTCTCCTTGCATTCATCGATCAAAATCAGTACATTATATACACATACAGTCCTATCATCCTAGGCAACTAATCTTCTACAAACTAGGAAACAAACTTTGACTATGATATATACACTCCTAATTGTACAAGCAACTAATATACGATAATATCTTTCGATATTATCCGGTAGTATCTCGTCCATATTCCTTTAAGGAGCGAGCTAGGGCTGTCCGAAGCTTCATTTTTCGTGTGGGTGGGGGAATGTTTTTTTGGTTGGGAAAAGATTGGGTTAAGCCTTAAGGTAGGCCTTACCCATTTCAAGGCCATGGCTATATTTTAATTCAATGCGAATCGAACCCGTGACTTTCTGGTCAGAAGGTGGATTCTTTACCATTAGGGTCACCCCATGTCGGTGCGATGCGGGAATGGAGGATGTCAAGTCTGCGATTGTGGAGTAGCGATCTACTAGAGTGTGACTGTGTGTGTTTGGTTCTCGTCACAAAGCCAGATTTAGCTAAAAGCGACGATTTAGTTACTCCGTTATAACATTTTATCATTCAATTCTTACTCTCTATTGTAAAATATTGACATTATTATCCCGTTTTAAGTTAAGGCAATCTCAAGGAAGATCATAGTATTTTTTTGTTAATTTTTTTTTATCCTTGACCAAGGCTTAAAACTAAAAAATGACTATTTTTTTGATGTCTTTTTTTATAATGAGTGCAACCATATTTTTGTTGTTATCATCCTTTTATCGGTAAATCATTTTCTCATCTATCCTCATTTTATTACTCTTAATATTACTTTTTTTACTTTATATTGTAAAATGGTTTCACTATAAAATTTGATGGGACAGATAAACGCCCTGATTGACCGGCATGACACTCATAAGTGGGGGATACACGATCAAAGTTCTAAAACTCTGACCTCCCAAAAAGTAAATGGGAGGATATGTAAAAATCGTACTTCCTCCGCAAAAAGTGATGTGCAAATATACTTCCTCAATTTCATCCAGTTCTATACCTTTGTTTTTGGGGCACTATTCATAAGTAGGAAGAATCTTCGATACACCTTCTAAATTCTAATACATAACATATACTCCGTATATAAAAGATAGATGTGAGATTTTGTTTAAATTGTCTTATCGAGTACAATGTGAATATCAATTTTTTATAATTTTTATTAATATGTAACTAATAGATATGAACAATTGATATACGAGCATAAAACAAACACGTAGAATTAAATGGAATAAAGTATGATTTTTATGTAGTTGTGCTATTTATTATGAAAACATATTTTACAAAAGTTATTTTAAACAGATATTATTATTATAATTATTATACGGAGTGATAAACGATGATCAAAATATCGTCTAGAAGACTTGTATAAAAGCCGGTAAAGGAAGTACTTCCTCCATTCCAATCAATTCTATACATTTGCTTTATTCACGTTTGTCAATACCCGTTTTATTTTGTTATTATCTTTAGTTACATATTGATAAAAATTATAAAAATTGGATATTCACAATGTACACGGTAAGACAATTAAAACAAGATCTCACATGACTATCTTTTATGCTATATATTAGAAGTTGTATCGAAGATTCACTCGACTTATGAATAGTGCCCAAAAAGTGAAATGTATAGAATTCATTAGAATGGAGGAAGTATATAAAAGAAGGGAATAGTATATGAGTAACTCGATATTTTGATGCAAGCCCAGGGATTTTGGTTCTGACTCTTGAATCTTGATGGTCCAAACTTCCCCTCCCAAGTCCCAAGAAACCTATGCAGAATATTTGTTTTGATATCATGAGTATTAGACTGTTGTGTGGTGTGGTGTGGTGTGGTGTGGTGTGGTGTGGTGTGGGCCCTTAAGTTTGCACTTGGTAAGTTTTGTCTACTGTGTGTAGTCTTGGTTAAGCCGGTAATATCCGTCTTAAATTCTGAAGCGGGTTAGAATGCTAAATACAAGTATCACATGAAAGTAAAAGAAAAACAAAAATGTTGACATTTTTCTATGCACCTTAATATGTAATTTGGTATATCAATTGACCCGTCTTAAATTTGGTATATAACTCTGAATATTAAATGAGAAATTGTGCTGTGCGTCAAATGTACACGTGAGTGACAAAGTTGGTAAGATTTCCAATATACTCCCTCCTACCCATAACTAATGTCCCATTTGGGTAGGGGCACGGGAATTAAGGAATATAGTTTAATAATGAAAAGTATTGTTTGAGGGTAAGAAAAATGTGAGTTAAATAATGAAAAGTAATGAGTAAGAGTGGGTTATGTTGTTAATAATGAAAAGAGCAAAGGGTAGAAGAGTCATAAATATGTCAAATGGGACATTTGTGTGAGTAACAAAATTGGCAAATGGGACATTAGTTATGGGTAGCAGGGAGTATCTAAAGTATATAAAAGCCAAGTCTTTTAGAGGCTTCCTATTGGCTGGCTGAATTTTAGGAAATAATCTATGTAGGCCCCTCCATGTTTTCTATTCCAATTAATTAGCCTCTCTCTTCCACTCAATTCCAATTCACATTCCTATTTTTATTCACTTACGGTAAAATTCATATGCAAAAGGACTACAAATTTATAGATTACAAATTACAATCTCTTTTCTATTTCAAACTAATAAATTGA
>JAGPOY010001954.1:0-15850 GCA_018983105.1 Silene uniflora
TTACTACAGTTAACAGAAGGTAGTTACTTCAATTCATGAGTAGTTTACTTCAGCTCCTATAAGTTTAGTTCATAAAAATCAAGCTTAATTTATACACATTTCTCTTTAAGTTAAGCTCATATATATAAGTCCAATTTAGCTTCTATAAGTTTAGTTTAGAAAATTTCAGCTTTTATATATTCAACTCAAAAAAGTTAAAACCCCTACAAGTTCAGTTCTGTTCAGCAAAATTATGTCCAAAAGAACACGGACTTGGAGTATTATTACATCATACATAATCATAGGATATTACAAATTGCTCCGGGCATCGCCCGGGCATTAACTCTAGTATATATATAAAAGAGAGTTTTTTCAGGCAATTCTATTGGTTGGTTGATTAAAATATTAATATTAATAAAATTAACAAATTTTCTAGAGAAAAGTAATTTAGGAAAGTATGACAAATATTGTCCCACATTGAAAAAAAACGCATGTGCTAATAATATATACTACATATAAATAGTTGAATTGTCTCACATCAAAAAAGAACCCTAAAGTGAATTGATCCTATAATTATAAATAGGAGTCAATTCTTGGAGCTAAGGTATCAACCAAAAAGCATCCGAGTCTCTCAAGTGTTGTTTTACAGTGCTCTTAAAAGATTATATTATTAAAAATTAAATAAATTTAGAAAGTATTCTAAGCGGCATATATCATGTCATATATGCGTAATGTATTAATTGGTGACTACCTTTAAACTTTATCACACTCAATATCGTAGTAGTAAGTGACCACTCATTTGTATTACATATATGCGTAAGATTTACGAATAAGTTGGCCTACACGTTTAACCTATGTATAGTAGGTTAAACCAATAGTAGTCCTTTCAAAGTGAATTAAATATAAGATAGTACGTGTTAAAAGTATGTTATGGATGTTTTTATGAACATACTACGTACAAATAACAGAATTGTCCCACATCGAAAAATAAACATTAAAAAAACTACATATAAGCTCAAAAAATGGTGTAGGATATATTTTATTTGTCTCACATTGAAAAATAACATAAGTGTAGTGAGTATACTAAATATAAATAGGAAAATTGTCCCACATTGAAGAGTAATTTTTGGAACAAAGGAATTATGTTATTTGTCCCACATTGAAAAAATAATACTCCCTCCCATTCACTATAATGTTCCCATTTGCATTGAGCACGGTACTTTAGGGAAAACATTAAATTATGAGTAAAAGAGTTGTGTGGGGTTGGTGATAGGAGAGAAGGATGAATTATTAGGAATTAAATAAGGAATTGTGGGGCCAAAACATTATGGAAAGTAATAAAATAGAAGTAAAAGAGTTGTGTGGGGTTTGGTTATAGGAGAGAGGAATGAATAAAATAAGAGTAAAAGAAACCAAAAAAGGAAAGGGAAACATTACTTGAATAATCCGTTTTGGGAAAGAGGGAACATTATAGTGAATGGGAGGGAGTATAGTTGTTGTGAACATACTACGTACATCGATACAAATAACAGAATTGTCTCACATCGAAATATAAATATTAAAAAAAACTACATATAAGCTCAAAAAATGGTGTACAATATATTTTATTTGTCCCACATTGAAAAATAACATAGGTGTGGTGAGTATACTAAATATAAATAGGAAAATTGTCTCACATTGAAAGATAACCATAAGGTGGGGTGATCCTATGATTATAAATCAATACTATATATTAATTCCAGAAACCAAGGGACTTGAATGTAGTTAAATAAATCTATGCAAATTAATTATACTATATAGTTTTTAATCATAGCACTGTGCGATGGACCTGAACAAGGTACTTTAGTGCAAATATTATATAGTTTTGCCTTAAGTATAATTTAGAAAATATCGTAATATGGAGATTTTCCTTAAAATAAACATGCCCCACTTATGATATTAAATTATTAATTATATAAAAAATATGTTAACTTTTTAACATACACGAATATAATATTAGTATCTTATATTTTGGAAACTATTAAAATGTAAATAAATAAGTTAGATTTACAAAAAAAAATTTATGAAATATGATTACGAGCGGGCGGGGGCAATGAAAGTAATATAAGTAACAACGGGAGTAGTAAAATTATCAATATTAATTCGGAGGTAGTGAGAGTAGCAATAATTACGGCGGGAGTAGTGAAAGTAACAATAGTAATAACGAATGTAATAAAAGTACTTGAACTACCAACAAAAGAAAGTATATATGAACATCTAGCTAGCTAACCAATCGATTTAAGTAAAATATTAATAGCGGGAGTAATGATTTTGTCTCATAATTTATTTCATCGTAATTTTAATATATGTCATAGAAAAATATATTAATGCTAAATTTATGAATTTATGAGTTATGCAACTTTAAAGTAGTTTTATTTAATTGAAAAATAAATTTTAATGCTAAATATAGGTATCAAAACTATATATTAATTCCAGAAACCAAGGGACTTGAATGTAGTTAAATAAATCTATACAAATTAATTATACTATATAGTTTTTAATCATAGCACGGTGCGATGGACCTGAACAAGGGACTTTAATGCAAATATTATATAGTTTTGCCTTAAGTATAAATTTAGAAAATATCGGAATATGAAGATTTTCCTTAAAATAAATATGCCCCACTTATGATATTAAATTATTAATTATATAAAAAATATGTTAACTTTTTAACATACACGAATATAATATTAGTATGTTATATTTTGGAAACTATTAAAATGTAAATAAATAAGTTAGATTTACAAAAAAAAAATTATGAAATATGATTACGAGCGGGCGGGGGCAATGAAAGTAATATAAGTAACAACGGGAGTAGTAAAATTATCAATATTAATTCGGAGGTAGTGAGAGTAGCAATAATTACGGCAGGAGTAGTGAAAGTAACAATAGTAATAACGAATGTAATAAAAGTACTTGAACTACCAACAAAAGAAAGTATATATGAACATCTAGCTAGCTAACCAATCGATTTAATTAAAATATTAATAGCGGGAGTAATGATTTTGTCTCATAATTTATTTCATCGTAATTTTAATATATGTCATAGAAAAATATATTAATGCTAAATTTATGAATTTATGAGTTATGCAACTTTAAAGTAATTTTATTTAATTGAAAAATAAATTTTAATGCTAAATATAAGTATCAAAACTATATATTAATTCCAGAAACCAAGGGACTTGAATGTAGTTAAATAAATCTATACAAATTAATTATACTATATAGTTTTTAATCATAGCACTGTGCGATGGACCTGAACAAGGTACTTTAATGCAAATATTATATAGTTTTGCCTTAAGTATAAATTTAGAAAATATCGGAATATGGAGATTTTCCTTAAAATAAACATGCCCCACTTATGATATTAAATTATTAATTATATAAAAAATATGTTAACTTTTTAACATACACGAATATAATATTAGTATGTTATATTTTGGAAACTATTAAAATGTAAATAAATAAGTTAGATTTACAAAAAAAAATTTATGAAATATGATTACGAGCGGGCGGGGGCAATGAAAGTAATATAAGTAACAACGGGAGTAGTAAAATTATCAATATTAATGCGGAGGTAGTGAGAGTAGCAATAATTACGGCGGGAGTAGTGAAAGTAACAATAGTAATAACGAATGTAATAAAAGTACTTGAACTACCAACAAAAGAAAGTATATATGAACATCTAGCTAGCTAACCAATCGATTTAAGTAAAATATTAATAGCGGGAGTAATGATTTTGTCTCATAATTTATTTCATCGTAATTTTAATATATGTCATAGAAAAATATTTTAATGCTAAATTTATGAATTTATGAGTTATGCAACTTTAAAGTAGTTTTATTTAATTGAAAAATAAATTTTAATGCTAAATATAGGTATCCGGGCGAAGCCGGGCACCCATACTAGTAAAAAATAAAATCAAAAGAAAAAGAAATTCAAAACCTGGTTTGGCTATTTCCGTTCCACCCGTTTCATCCCCCTTAAAATTAAAAGATTACCATTTCTCTAAGTTTTCCCACCTAATCACTCTAACTCTCGAAATGGGCCTGCTCTTTAATCGTGTAAAATTGTAAAAACCAGCCCACAACTATCATTGATTGTTACTGTACAAAAAATCTGCCAAAAAATTGCTAAAACGGCCCAATTATCATTATTTCCTTCCTCCATCTAAAAAATTCTTCTAAAATTATAGTTGCCATTCTCGGCAAATACTGTACAAAAATCCTGCCAAAAAAGTCAACTTAAAATCCTACCAAAACTGAATACAATTAATGAAAAAATCTTACAAATAATTCAATACAATTCAAGAAAAAAAAATCTTACAATTAATTGGGCCAATTTAGAACAAAAATCTTACAAAAAATTTTACCAAAACTAAATACAATTAACTAAAAAAGATTACAAATAATTCAATACAATCCTACCCGAAAAATCTTACAAGTCTTACAAATAAAAGAATCTCCATATTATTGAGGATGTTGCCATACATGGCACTCTACCGAAAAAATATTTTGGTTATAATGGTAAAAAAATCCTGCAAAAAAATCATATAATAATGAACCGAATAATGCGGTATCAAATCAATAACTCCTAAATTGTGCATTAAATCAAATGAATCAATCAAATGAAATCAACTGCCATATTCTCCATATCATCTGCTTTTCCAACTTATATTCAATTTTGTTGGGAGAACCCCATATCTGGCATTTGTTGTTTAAATGCAAAGTTGAGCTCGGTTTTGTTAAACAACTTTGGGCCGTTTTCTAATTAACAGACCAAACACATTTGTTTTGGGCTTTTCTTCACGAAAATCTCAAGTTTTTGGCCCGTGTTTATTCACTGCCACGTTAATCGGCTATGGTTACGGTCCCGTCTCTTATTTAGACGACTTTATTTTATTAATTCTTTTTCACATTCTATCAATAATGTTAGTTTATATTGAAATTAATATATTTGTTCTATTTCGCTTTAATTTCACAATTTATAACTAACAGTCTAACCCTACATATGAAAGAAAATGCAAAACATTATCCGACGAAACAAATAAGATTTTTCCACTCCTACTTACTATCTTTATCTCTAATAGAACACCCTTCTGCTATAACATACTCCCTCCAAGTCAGCCTGTAGTTCCCCTTTCTCTATTATATGTGAGGAGTATTATAATGAAAGGGGAACTATAGACAGACTTGGAGGGAGTACGATTTAAAGGTAAACAGTTGTTATACCACATAGTCTACATAATCAACTAATAATAAAGCCTACTAAAACAACCCGTGCTATAGCACGGGATCTAAACTAGTATACTACTCATACAGGAACTCATAGAACTACTTCAGGAACTAAAAGCACTACAAAACCTTTTCTATGTGGCAAGCGCTGATTTGCTCACAATTTCTATGAGGAAAAACAAATACAGTAAATCATTGTGGTGGGTCCTGTGGGGTTAAAATATGTGATGTTATAAGTAGGTTAAGGGAAGTCGGAGGAACAACGGATAAACAATAAAACTGAAACTAGGTATTGTAAGTAGGTTAAGAAATATAAATTGATATTTTAATGCAGGAACTAGGCAGTGGCGGTCCCAGGAATTTTGTTCAAGGGGGGCACCAAAAAAAATTCAATACATTATTTTTATACATAAGAATATTTTAATATTTTGTTTTTTTATTTCTCTAAACTAATGCCGTAGAAAGTAAAAAAAATGACAAATTAATCGACTAGATCGATATTTTTTCTAGTAAATAATGTTTTAAGTCGATTTTTTTCTCCAAAATTAGGCAGTAGATTTTATTATATTTACTTTGTAATAGTAATTGATGATAACTTCCCTTGTTATAGGATATATTACATTCTAATACTTCCATAAACAATAAATACAAGTGGTTTAATGGTTGTATAGATGATAAATGATATATCTTGAGGTCACGAGTTCAAATCCTGTTGTTGACAATTTTTTAACTAAATTAAAAACAACAATGAAAGACATGAGCTTATGAATAACAAAAAAGTTGACTTCATGGGGGGCACCTGCCCCCCCGGGCCCCCTAGGTCCGCCCCTGGAACTAGGTCCAAGTAGGATTACAGGAACAACTGATAAACATAGTCTTAAAAGTTAAAACCTCTGTACTCGTACCGACCGGCTCATGTCGGGTTTATATTCGTGTCACATGTAAACAGATCACGAATTCTTCAACCCAAATCTGGTCCAATTATATATCTTGTCATTGTTCGTGTTGATTCACTTACATAAATGGGTCGTCAAGTCTCAACCCGAACGCGTTAATTTTGGGTCGTGTCGTCTAATTCTTTGTCATCTCTAGATCTCTCACTAACAGACCACTTTTTTAAAAAAAAGTTAAATCGTTTAATGCTAACAAATGAGTTGTCATAATAGAACCATCTCACAAAGTGAGACTGTATCACACAATAATTACTTTTACATCTAACTTAGGGAGCACGAGTTTTAATGGTTAAAGTTGGTGTTTCGAGAGCAGCTCAGCAAGGGGATGTTTTTTAATTGGTAAGCTTTTCAGGTGGTTAAGGGGTTCAAGGTATTGAGTCCCGCTTTTAGGACTGGACGACTGGTAAAGGATGGCGGGCTAGCTTTATGGGTGAATGGAGGTGGTAGGCTAGGGTTTTTAGGGGTATGGTTGTGGAGCCCGCGGTGCTGTGATGGCGATGGTGACGGTTGACAGCGGACTCTACCTTATAAAAGCCTAAAAATTGGTGGATCAAAAGCAACTCCACACAAGGACACACAACTAAGGGCGCGTAACCTATCTACAATAGATAAGTAGCTATTCAAACAATTGAGAATATGACTAAGGGCGAGTAAGGCACAGATAGATAACTTATTTGATTTGTAACAAACCAACTCAAATTGCGATTAACCAGATGCAGCCCGCGACCTGGTGATAACTTGAGCCAACTACTGCCTTGACAAAAACAATTATTCCGACATTTACTTAACTCGATACTCCAGAGTCCTGACTTGAAAACAAAATAATACTGTTTCCGTCTCAGCCATTTATTGACCTTTTATATTCATTGCGAGGGGGTATTTAATCAAAGGTAAACAAACAATTGAGACGGAGAAAGTAATATAATAGCCTGAACATGAAATTACAGCTTCAAGCTAGAAAATGTACTAAAAAATGTCAACCAATAATGACATGACCGGACTCAAAAGATGATATCGACACGACCAAATCTGAACCCGATAAGAACTAACCAGAAACCACTCCCAGTTACTGCTCTGCACTCACCTACACGGTACAACTCTTCAAACTAACCAGAAACCACTCCCAGTTTAGTTGTGCACTTGTGTATGTGTGGCCTGCATCAACCGATGTGTCGAGAAAAAAACATTCTTCATGTCAAGAATATAGTTATGATACGTCTAAAACCTCAAATTCTTGCACCTGACCCATGAAAGATACTCACCTTATCTTTTATGTCTAATCATGTTCTAATATTAAAGACACAAGAAAGTGAGAAACTGCCAATAACTGTGAAGAATACAGACATTCAACTACTCTCAAGCTGTCTTCTCGTCCGAAAACCACAAACTCAACTCTCAAGCATTAGTCCAGGAATGTCCCACACCTGAATCTCACTCAATAAGAACTGCAACTCATTGCTTCAGACTCAGGGCAACCATGCAGCAGTACCACCATCAAACTCAGGCTCAGGCCCGAATGCACGACTTTGACGATTCCAGCAAAACTCCTGGCAAGCTTATGATTCCTACCAAAGGCTACATAATGGCTCAAAACTTTGAAAAGGAGGATCGTTCATGGTAAAGCCGTGAACTTACTATTTTGTTTCCTTTGTCCGTCTCTCCTTCGTATAAATAGCATATATTCTGTTCTATATGCAGGTCTGTGACTTCAGAAATTCCGACAGATCTATCAATTCAAGTTGAGGACATCACCTTTAATGTACACAAGGTATAGCTCTATCTTATACTACTGATTTAGCACACAAGCCTATTCCATGTGCACTATCCACAAATTTCCACCAGCACGAGTGTACGACCACCAACAACAATTAATCCTAAAATGATTTCGGGTCAACATGTTATATAATCTCAACACCAGTAACAATAGCTAAAATAAAAGATGACACGAAAAAAAAAAAGTTGGTTCAATATACAAGGAAAGATAAGAAAGTTATACAGCTATCATGATGGTAAAATATTATACTCCATATGAAAGATGTACATGGTATATACATAGAAGCATAGAAGTTGAACATGCAACCCAATTATAGTATGACGTAGAAGCAAAAAAACGCATTTCGTCACATACACAGATAAAAACACACGCCACCTCATTTGTCATGCAACTTGTAAAGCTAAAAATAAGCAATTACCAGGGAAGGCTGAGTTAATCAGCAATTAGCATCAAATGCGTTCAGTGACACTAAGGTCTGAGGATTAGGGCAAGGACATTACAAAAGGCTAATGTTTGCAGGAGATAGATCAATCATAAGTATCCTAACAGAATAACAGGTTAAATTCACAAGTATCCTACCAGAATAACACGTTAATTAGATCATTCAGGTCGAACTGTACTTGTTCCCGAATCCTAATTCAAATGGCTGTGGAAGTAGTTCTAAGAAAAAAAAAAAAAAAAAAGTTTCGTTTCATTATCACCTTCTCAAATTTCATACTGTCACGAAATCACATTTCTTACCTCCATGGTTTTCTTGAACAGTATGCAGTCCTTTCAAAGAGTGGATACATAGGCAGGGTTGATCTCCATCCTACTAACTCAGACTTCAGAAATGATATTAAACTTGACAATTTCCCAGGAGGAGCCGCTACTTTTGAAGTTGTTCTAAAATTTTGTTATGGTCTCCCACTAGAACTGAGTCCAAACAATGTGGCTCCGCTGAGGTGTGCAGCCGAATTGCTAGAAATGACAGAGGAGTTTGAAGAAGGAAACTTAATATCCAAAACCGAAGCCTTCCTAACATTCATAGTACTAGCTTCGTGGAGAGACTCCATTATGGTCCTCAAAACATGCGAAAATTTATCTCCTTGGGCAGAAAACCTTCAAATCGTAAGGAGATGCTGTGACTCAATTTCTGGGAAGGCTTTTCAAGACAAGAGGACAATTGGAGACTCAACTGATGATAAAACTTGGTGGTTTGATGATGTTGCGAACTTGCGTATAGACCATTTTGTCAGAATAATAGCTGCATTAAAGTCAAAAGGCACTAAACCAGAGATCATAGGTTTGTGTATTAAGCATTATGCAGAGAAATGGTTGCCGGGCATGGAAGAAGAGGTACTAGGACAAAGAGAGCATTGGTTTGGCAGTGGCGAGCTGCAATTAAGTATAGTAAGTGGAAGAATCCAAGAAGCCCCGATCAGCCAAAATAAAGAGCAAAAGATGATCATAGAAAGCCTTGTTAGCATACTTCCTCCACAGAAAGAAGCTGTTTCCTGCAAGTTTTTATTATGGATGCTAAAGCTGGCCATGTACTACTCAATAACACCAGCCTTAATCTCAGAGCTTGAGAAGAGAGCAGGGCTAGTCTTGCTTGATGCCACAGTGCAAGACTTGCTAATCTTTAGCTACGACAGCAGAGACCAGGGAAAGCCAATTAGGTGAGTTTCTGTCTCGTGCATTTAGTGAATCAAAACAAGACACGACAGGAAATAGCGTATGACTAACAGATTTTTCAATTAGCGAGCGATTTACGTTCCCACCTAACTAGAGATATATTATTCAACCACACTAATTTTTTGTCACAGTTCACCAGAAAAGAAGACGATGTACAGCACCGACACTGTTCAGAGAATAGTCGAATACTTTCTGATGCATGAACAGGAAAACCAGAACTTTGAAAATTTGGAAGTTAGTAAGCTCCTCGACAACTACTTAGCTGAAATAGCAACTGACCCAAATCTTACTATTTCCACATTCCAAGCTTTAGCTGAGGCATTGCCAGAAAATGCCAGAATATGCCATGATGGCCTATACAGAGCAATTGACATCTATCTGAAGGTACACAACTATATACTTCGAATACTTCAACATCACTTTATAGCATACCACCCAGAGCCCTTACTGAATCATTGTTTATCAGACTCATCCTTCACTGCAAGAGCATGATCGTAAGAGGATGTGTAAGGTAATGAGCTGTCAGAAGCTATCGTTTGACGCTTGCATGCATATTGCACAGAATGACCGCTTGCCTCTCAAAACTGTTATACAGGTAATATTTTGGTTTTGATAGCAGTATATGAATATATACTAAACGCTAACTTCGCAGCTAACCAATTCACATAGAGTTCTACAACGACAAAGTCGACAATCTTTCTTTGGTTTTGCAAACCCCTCCCCCACAATGAAAGATAATATTAGCTAGAATGATTAAAACATATGCTACGCTTGTCGATATTTCTCAGCAAAACTTATCTTTCTATCATAGTATCTACTAGAAAACAAAAGGCAAGGAACTCATCACGTATGAGATAAAAACTTCAACCATCAAAATCTCAAGGAAAATAAATGACTGCGTAAGAGTATATCTGAGAACAAGTTTGTTCTAGCTGTAAGCTTGCACATGAAAGGAACCAAATTATCTCAACACAGTCTTACATATGAATTCCACGTAAGCGAGTATTCAACAGGTCTTATTCTCCGAGCAAGCAAAGATGAGGGTAGCTATGCAAAGCAAGGAGCAAGTAGAAAATGTTGCTGAATATGAAGGTGAAGAAAGCTGGTCATCTGCGAAGAAAGAAATAAACATGCTTAAAACCGAACTTGAGAAGGTGAAAGATCAGATGCTTGAGCTGCAGAGAGACTATTCAGAGCTCCAAAGAGAGTATGAGAAGCAGATCAGCAAGCAACACAGCCATTCAAGTTGGATGCTAGGATGGAGAAAGATTATAAATGCAGCTAGTTTCAATGGAAAAGTTGAGGGAGACAGTGGAGAACAAAAGAAAATCGGCCAACGGAAACCATCAAACCTTGGAAGGAGACAATCCATTTCCTAAGCTATAATCTAAGGACTCTCAAAGACATCAAAGTGTTCCTTTATAATCCCTCTACCAAAACGCTTTTCTTCAAAAACAATTACTTGAGGTTAAGAAAACATGTCAGATTACTTTCATAGTATATAGCACTACGCCAAAGCTGTCGAATGCAAGAGAGAATCCCAATAGCAGAGGAAACTTGAACAATCTTAGGTGTCAGTGTAACAGCTCATTACCTTTGAAGCAAGTGCATACAGTTTAATAAGCATTGTACGGTCACATATAAACGAAAATTATATTTACTCTTCCATATAACAAATTAGCAGTATCAACAACAGTCCCATATTATCATATTATCTTACAAGCAAGGTCACATGCTGGTGTTTTGCCTTTCCTTGAAAGCCTTCATAACAAGGATCAAACACTAGACCAGATGGACACGATAAAGGCGGATTCTTTAATTGTTGTACAAAGAGAAGTACACAAAAGAAATCATGATAACAAGACATATCATTCATCCTCCAAAATTGATAAAATCGTTTAAACTCACCAAAACAGCTTGGGCAACATAACACTTAAGCGCATATAACACCTAAGCGCATATAACACCATAACCTCCACATACAAATTCTCCAAAACGAGCTTATTACCGAACTCATTAGTCAATACCACGACAAAATCATTCATAAACCGACAATCCACAGTTCTCATAACACCAAATAATTTCTTCACCGCTCACAAGTCGCAACAAAACTTGTCAAATATTCCATTACCAAGATAAACAATCATCCATAAACCCGAAAACAACTAACATTTTCCATCATTCCACGTAACATAATCACCAAATAACCAAACTAATTAACAAAAACAAGCAGCAATCTAAATCTACCTAGTAGCAGAACCAGCACTCCTCATGCTAGTCCAAGGGAACTTGGCAGTCTCCTCCCTACCACCACGACGAGGAGAACGAGGAAGACGAGTAGGACGAGGACGATGTGGAACCTTTTCCTCCCGAGCCCGCTTCTCCTCAAGCCAATGTGACTTCTTCTGACCCTCAGCCTCAACAATGCTAGTCTTCCTCTGCCTATCCAACTCCGCCTTATCCTCCCTAATCGCCTTAATAGGAAAAAGATCAGGCGAAATCGACAACGGATACTTTAGGGTTACAAAAGCCTTCTTATAATCGGGTTTAGCTAACAATATCCCACCCCTCTTCTTCTTCTTCCCTTCCATATTTAGGGTTTGCACTTTTTCAACCTCGAATCCGTATAGCGATTCCAATACCCTCTTGATCTCGATCTGGAATTCAACAAAATTCGAATATAATATAATAAATTGAATTGGGAATTAGGGTTTTGACTGAAATTGAAAAATGATTGATTAAATTAGATTACCTTTGAAGCGGAAGGAATGGTTTTGAGAGCGATTTCGGAGATATTGGAGAAGGAAGTAGGCATGAGAAGCTTGATTGGAAGGTTCGCGAAACTGATCACTCTTTTCCCTAATCTGCTCCCCATTTTTGTGTTCTTCTTCTTCTTTGATTTTTTTTTTTCCTGGGTTTGATTGAGTGATGAAGATACCCTAAACCCCAACAAAACCCCTAAAAATTGAAATGTATTTTTATGATTAAATTATTTATTTTAATAATTTAAATTTTTGTTAGTGTTTATTTAAGTGCTAAAATTATTTTTACCCAATTGGTTTATAGAAGTATTTTTTAATTCTATTTTTGCGTTTTTTTTTCAAAGTTCGCATCAAAAAACGATTTCAACTGTAAATGAAAAGAAAACTGACAATAGATTTCCCACGGAATTTGCCAAGTACTACGAAGCCACGAAATGAGTTGATAACACATAAGTTATCATCCTCCACAATTAACTTCGAGATTCCTAAGTGTTTAGCCGCTAAAATACCTTCTTTTAAAGCGAGAGCCTCCGCGACAAGAATACTATTAGATCCGCATTTTTTTGCTCCTAATAAAACGACTTTACCATTATGATCCCTTATACAATATCCTAATGCAGCTTTATTGCCATCTATTCTCGATCCGTCAAATTTTAGCTTTAGGAAACCGTTTCTAAGTTTCTCCCACCAGATTTCTTTCTTACTAGAAGTGTTTCTAACCGACTTGTCTTTCTCGGGATTGTTGAGATCCTTATGTCTAGTCTCATTCCAGGTCTTAATGCTATTATTACATAGAGTAATAAGTTTGCTGATGTTAATATGGATGTTGTTAAAGATTATGTCATTTCTATAAAACCATGCATTCCACCAAATAAAGATAATTTTAATGAAATCATCTCTTGGAATTAAGTCTTTGAGATAATTGAGTTTCATAAGAAAACTTTCACTTGTAATATTATCATAATTTGACAAAAAATTGTCAAAACTAATACTCCGTAATATTCATGTCTTGGACAAAACACAATTCGGCTGTTTGGGTTGATGGGGATACGGAAATTTCCAAAGTCTGGCCTTTTCACACTAATTTGTACCTTGCATAAATCTTATCCTCGGAGGATCACAAAGGGTAAACCAGAGAGAGTTTACCTATTTTCGGTCCACCAAAACTACTTTTGTTCATTATTTGAAGGTTCGATGTCCAAAAAAAAGGCGGGAGGGAAATAGTTTCCGTTATTGAAAACTCCATTCTGGTTCACATTCCTACAAATCTACGAGGAGTCGATAGATTAGTATCTCAACCTCCGACATAGCCAATTAGCCATATAGGTCAATAGGTGGGAGCCTAATCGAGCATTTAAATCTTGGACCACAGAGGTAATGTTGTTGCCTGTATTGGGTATTTGAATCTCATTCGTGGCGACTCATGACTCGTGAGGTTATTCAGATATCAGTAATTATTGTATGAGACGGTTTCCTATTGTAAAAAATCAACTCATTTATTAACCGTAGATGAATAGTTTTTTTACTTACAAAAATGAATTGCCTTACTGTGTAAAACCTCCGTATTCTATAAATCTATAATTTGTTTCAAATAATCGTTGATCATGAGCAGGTCACAGGGATTTGCAAATTGTGTTCAAATAACATAACATCATCTTTAAGCAATGAATAGTTGATGCTTTGCCACTATCATCATTCATCTAGTGCAATTCGTTTTTGTGGTTGGTACTTGGCAGTTTGGCACCAATGCACCATCCATATTTATCGACCTCAATGATTTTACCGTGACTCGGGGAGCACTATATATTTGGAGCACTATAAATATATTGCTATAAATGAAGGAAATGATGAGGTTTACTCGAAAACAAATGAGGAAGTTATAGAATTTTCGAAAGCGGCGGCAATTTTTTGGAGACAAAGGGCAAAGTTGAAATGGATGGTGGAAGGAGATACGTGTACCAAATAGTTCTTCAACTGGGTAAAAGGTCGAGCAGGAAGGAATTTTATTATGGGTGTAAAAGGAAAAGATGGAGAATGGACTTATGACCCGGAGGAAGTAGGTAATTTGTTCCAGGAAAATTTCAAGCTTTTGTATAACCCGCCTAGTGAAACTAGAGAAGACGACAATGCTATGATTATGGAAGAAATTTTGAGTGCATGCACAAACTCTGTTACAAGTGATGATGCCGACTGGCTGAGGCGTCCTTTTACGGGTCAAGAAGTAAGAAGTGCGGTTTTTCAAATGGGAGCTCTTAAATCGCCGGGACCGCACGGGATACCAGCAGTTTTTTTATCAGAAATGCTGGTTCTTTATTAAAAAGGATTTTACAAAGGCGATTCTATCTATGTTAAATTCAGGAAGAATTCTTAAGGAGCTCAATAGGACCTTCATTACCTTAATCCCAAAGTGTGATAACCCTGAAGAAATTCATGACTATCGGCCTATTAGTCTATGTAACGTGTTGATGAGGATCGTCTCGAAATGTATTACCAATAGGATGGCTAGAGTGATGGGATACTTGGTGGGAGATTCGCAGAATGCTTTCATCCCAGGTAGGCAAATTTTTGATAATATTCTTATTGCCCATGAAGCCATCCACAAAATTAACTCTTGCAAAAAAGGAAAACGGGGTTATTTTGCCTTCAAGGCCGATATGAGTAAGGCATATGATAGGGTGAATTGGTGTTTCCTAAAAGCAGTTTTGGAAAAAAATGGGTATCTCGGCAAATATCATTTCGTTAATTATGGAGTGTGTTACCACGGTATCATATCAAGTTGTTTTTAATGGAGCACCTATGCATCTTTTCCAACCAAAGTGTGGGCTTAGACAAGGGGACCCATTGTCCCCATACCTTTTTGTTCTGTGCATTGAAATCCTATCAAAAAATTTGGCTCGGTGTCAACAAATTGGCCAGATCAAAGGGGTGGGCTTTGGACGAGGGGCCCTACCCCTGACTCATTTGTTCTTTGCAAATGATGCTATTTTCTTCTTGCAAGACAATGAGAAGCTGTTAAAACATTCCATAAGTTTTTTGGAAACTTTTGCAAAGTGTCGGGACAAGTCATCAATAAGGAGAAATCTGGTATTATCTTTAGTCCGAATACTAGAATCCGAAAGGCCAAGAGATGCATGAAGATTCTTAAGATAAAAGGTAATAAAGGTTTGGGAAAGTACTTGGGTTTACCCACTGTGTAATACCCCGCATTTTATTATTTAGCAAACCGACATTTGACTATTTAGCATATTTTGCACCGTAATATCGTAATATAACTAAGTGAGTTATATCGTATGTGTTGAGTCGGGATCATAGCGTTAGAGGTTGAGTCGGGTTACGTTTGATGCTGGCTTTTGGGTCGAACCCGTTTACCTCTCTTACCCGCCCAATTACCCCCTAATCCTACCCTAACCCTACCGTCAATCACATTTTAAA
>JAGPOY010001955.1:0-15849 GCA_018983105.1 Silene uniflora
GTTGGTGTTGCTTCCCTTGCTTTTATAGTAGAGCTTCACATCTAGGGTTTCCTTTCTTCATCTTCACGTCCTTCCATAAGTGTTAAGGCCGAATATTTCCTTCTTTCGTTTATGGTATAATCGTCCTTAGATTTCTTTCCTATTCCACGCTTTCCTTATTTGGATTTCCATGTTTGCATCTTTCCTTATCTTGCGGACCCAATATTACGAATATCTTCATTCCATAATTGTGACATTCTGGAATTGTCTCTTCCTTGATCGTGCACGCCTGCTTCCTGACTGATCTGGAGTAGGAGACGCCAGACTTGGTCTGCTGTACGAGTTCATCTGGTGCCAGGCTGCTTCTGGTGTCTTTGGGAAGTAGTGTAATTTTTACCCAAACAGTTGTCATACCAAGCAATCAAACCCTGGTCTATGGGAGGTCCGTGCCAAACATGAGTAAGGTCGGTTCCTTGTCCGTTTCCTCGAGTAGGGAAAGCTCTCGATACAAACATGAGTATGTATCGCGGTATGGTTGACGTCAATCGCTATCCATCTTTAGGCACAAATAGGAATTTGCATCGTCCAGACGGGACGATTGGTCGAACGGGTTGGTTTAAAACCTAGGAAGGCCGAATACAACGACCTAGGAAGGTCGAGTAATGAAAATCGACTACTGTCTCGTATAAACTTTTCCTTAACCTCGTTCAAGTTTCACCCTAGGTAACACGTAAGTGTATCATCCCCAGCGTAGTCGCCAAACAGTGGACCAGGCCACGCGTGCGTTGTTGATTAAGGCGGCGACACTGCACCCACGGAACTTTGGTTTGAAAAAGCACGTCATGGGCCGTTACCGATTTTTGAGGCATTGAAACCGGTGAAATGTTGAATAAGCCTGCCTTTGTGGAGTCGCCACCAATTTTTATGGAAAATTGGAACTGTTCGAATACTTTATATCATGTCAAGACACAAAGTAGTGACATGAATATTAATTAAGAAATTCGTTACTCTTAGCATTCTATGTCTAGAATGACTCTCGAGATGCCAAAGGACACGGATGTCCAGAGATAATTGGAGTAAAGGGTGGGGGTACGTATTAGGAAGTTCTTTAATCGAACACCTAATCCTGCCCACCTCGATAGCGGCCTCTACTAATGATTAGGGAAGTTATTTATATTTGATATGTCGTCGATTGTAATGCATGCGATGCAACATCCAATAAATTAATCCTAGCATGTGAGATTATCTACGTCGATGACTCGATGAGCATATAATTTAACGAACAATTGGAGTAGAAATAGAGATTAGATTGATTACATATGAAAGTCAACCAAAAATAAATCGTATGGAACAAATACATTATAATAATGAATTACATAAAATAAAATTACAATGATTACAACGCTTTACGTAATCTACGCTCAAACGGAGAATTTTGGAGAAGAAACGAAAAGAAAAGAAATAAATATAAAAATATGTTGGTTTAGAAGTGATAATATGGGATAATAGTTGATTAAAACCTAATTATAGAACTACGTCAAAGCGAGACGAGTTCAGAGGCAGAATCCATCTCAGAACAGGCGCAACATCTGCTGCGTCCTCTGGATGAGGCGCAGCAGCTCATGCGTCTGTTCTTGAGTTGGGTTCTGACTGTGAAGTCAGAATCGCGATGTTTGTTAATGTTCGTTAGTTGATTTAGATGGATTATTGACATGGAACTCGAGTTGAAGTGATTTAGTCAGGTTTACATGCATATGTGATCGTCATAAACGAAATAAAGATGAGATTTATAGCAGTTTACAAGCTACGATGTCGGAAATACAAGGGATCAAAACTTGAGATTAAGTATTGGTACGGAAACAGAAGAACAAAGATAAAAATACATTGATTTGAAATATATCAAGAACGAATTTAAGAGATTTGATATGAACAAATCGAATCTCCTAAGTCCGGGTTTGAGTAAATTGACGAAAACCCGCAAATATCAAGTTATATGGGATTTTAGTCGAAACCATTTGAAAAGGACTAAAAGGATTTGATAAAACATGGATTATGTACTGAAAAGGAAATAAATTGAAGAAAAGGACGAAATCACAGAGAACAAGGGAAGAAGAAGAAGAGCAGGAGCAGCGAGCAGCCTCTGGAAGAGGCGCAGCAAGCGCTGCGATCCTTCCAGGAGGCACAGCTTCCCAACGTCATTCCTCAGCTGTTTTCGTCAAAAAACGTTTAAAAGGCTTGATTTTACATTGATTTGAGCATATTTGCGACATAGATTTTACATTAATGATATGAAAATAAAATACAATAAATAAAGAAGGATTTACAGCCTCAGACTTACATGTTTGACGAAGCGAGATTAATTAAGTTAACGATTTAGTGATTGCTCGACTCGAATGTACGTGGAAGATGCCCTCGTAGTAGGATTTAGCGAATTAATTGGATTGATTGAAGTGGAGTTAGTCAAATTGGTCGGTCTATGCAACGTGACTGGTACTCAGAATGATCTGAGCTTTCGTGGTCGATTGATCAAGCACGTAGGTGTCGAAAGGCAGTAGCGTAGTCTATAATGAAAAGGGAGAAGAGAAGGGCGGACACTCGCGTGAATAATATGGAGGCCGAAGGTCTCCTTTTATACTAATCAAGAGGGAGGTGTTTAGGAATAAATCGGATTTGGAAAGGAAATCTAGAAATATTCCGGAAACTGAAAAAAGAAGGCTGGAGAAGAGGCGCAGCAGCTACTGCGTTCCTTTGAAGAGGTGCAACACCTGCTGCGTCTTCTCTCCAGAGGTTTCCTTCTCGGCAAGAAAGATTTCCGCGTTTTAAACTAGGAATTAGGGAAGATATGTACTTCCTTATTCCGTAAAATACATATTTCGGAAATATTATCAAAAATATATTAATAATTATATTAGGAATAAATATCTAGAACATTTTAGAACCTTCCGACTCGGCATTTTAAAACGACATTTAGAAAATGGAAGCGGTTTTTGACCCGGACTCCAAATGTACTCTAATTACTGTCAAAACGACCGTATCAGTGTGTAGATGACAACCAAGGAGGTTGAATCGAGTGTTTGAGCTATCACTTGTCGATAAACTTACAATCGCTCCGCGTAATCAAACATGCGGCCCAATCATCACTGGGTGGTTGGTGGAAGGTGTAAAAACGAGGTATCTACAATATGAAGACTAATATTTATCTTGGAGGTGTGTATGCTGACATTAAAAGGCTGATATTCTCACAAACCTCTTATGTGGACGGTGCATTTCCCTTTAAATACCTTGCTACCCCTCCATGGGTCGCTTGGAAAAATCAAAACTCATGTTAATCATTGAGCCACTCAATTCGTGTCATATGCTGGTAAAGTTCAGCTCCTGAATTCAGTTATATATGGGGTTGAGAGTTTCTGGTGCTCCTGTCTATTTTTGCCTAAGGAGGTTATTGTACGGGTGGAGAAAATATGTAGGCAGTAGGCAATGCAACTTTTATGGGGTTATATGGATTGAGGCAGGAAACAAATTTTTATGAGCTGGTGAAATATGTGCAGAGGCAAGCTTAAATATGGGTTTGATATCAGAGAGATTCTGAGTTGGAACTATACGTTATTGCTCAAATGGTTTTGGGAGTTGCTTCATAATCACATCTCCATATGGCTTACATGGTGCCGAGCTTATCTAGTCAAGCAGGTAGACGGTTGGACCTTAGAGGCTAACAGTACTGATTCAGTGGGGTGGAGAAATATCCTTCATATTCATGACGTTTTTATTCAAAGGGCAGGAGATAAGGAAACTCCGTAGGTGAACTATAGTGCGCATGGTAAGCTTGTACTAAGCAAGATTTGTAATGTTTTTAGTAGGGGTGTTCATAATAAACCGAACCGCAATAACCGAACCGAAAAACCGACAAACCGTGCATTTTTTAAGGTTCGGTTAACCGAACCGTTTTCACATAGCGGTTCGGCGAACCGAACCGTTAACTTTATTATGCAAACGGTTCGGTTAAGGTTCGCAATTTTAGAAAACCGGTTAACCGCGAACCGAACCGTTCACAAAAAAGTAAGCGAAAAATTAAAATATCATATAAAAAATTGTTCTTTGGTTTAATTTTCTTAGTGTTTCCAAATTCAAAGTTAGTTAAATTGATTAATACTAAAGTTTACCTTACTAACTTTATTGTTGAGTATAATATATAATGAAAATTTACTTAAACTACTAGATAAAATTGACGAAAACTGAAAAAAAATATATATGTAGAACGATTATAGGTTAACCGGTAACCGAACTGCAAATAACCGTTTAAAGTGGTTAACCGAACCGTTTATAACCGTTAGTAACGGTGCGGTTTAGGTTCGGTGTTTTACCAAACCGAACCGTATCCGAACCGAATGAAACATGCGGTTCGGTGAACCGAACCGTGAATGAACACCCCTAGTTTTTAGAGGAATTTCTCCTATGTTAACTCCATACTGCTGAATTTTTATTTTTTTTACAATTATTTAGTTGTTTTATTGATTATTGGTATTATGAATTATTACGTTCAAATTGAAAAGTATAAGGTACATTTAAACTAATTTTTTACCCTTGACTCAAAAAAACTATGACCTGCAAGTCTGAAACTCAACTAAACTGATATTGACCCGACTCGACTTGCATTAACAAAAACCTATTAATGTTACTAATTGAAATGAACCCTTTCGAAATCGAATTAACCAAAACTTAAATCAACCCGATTTAAATTGACCAATTTATTCCGACCCAAATTTGTACCGAATGACTCGAGATATACTTATTACTTCGTACTAGCTATGCTTAGGGTAAGATTATCCGTAAGACTCTCCAAAGTCTTAAGACTCTGCCACCTCAGCTTTCAACTAACTTTTATTATTTCTTTATTGTTCAGACCCACCTCAGACTCACCTCAGACATTATACATTATCCGTCAGACTCACCTAAGACTCTACTTTTACATTTACTTCTTTTTTTTTTATAAAAAGAAAGGACACATGGCATTTAATAATTGGATAATTTTATTTCATGGTGGGGTCAAGACTCAACCAAAGTCTTAAGTTGAGTCTTGGATTTTCAAGACTCACCTTAAGACTTTGTTAAGACTTGGGGAAGATTATTGGTAGTTTTGAGAGAGTCTTGTCTCAAGACTTGCCAAAGTCTTGTCTCAAGACTACCAATAATCTTACCTTTAGACAAATAAAATCGTTGGTAGAAAGGCGTTAAGATCGAGACGGTTGGCGTTTGTGTTGTTTCTATTGCGTGGCTTCCCGTACTAATTTCTCCCTCTCAATTCTCTCATCCTACATTTTGTACCCAAACCAAATTTTATTCAGTTTTACAATAATTTGTTGATTTCCCCGTTGATGGAATCTCGCAAAGAAGACTCTTCTTCATCCAAGAAACCTTCTTCTAAGCCCAATTGTACTTTCTCTTCCCTTTTACGTACCAATCATTTTTCTTTTTTTAATTTTTAATATTTGTTCATATTATGTTGCATTACAATGGTCCTCTGATGATATCTTTTCACATATTTATTGTATAAATTTAACAAATTTTGTGGGTTGATATAATTTTGGGTTGTTACTATTGTAATATTGTTCATTTCATTTCTTTGCATTTCCAAATTCTTGGGTAAGACATGTTTTTTTTGAGTAATATATAAATTTCTCTGTTTTTTCAAGTGTAACGCTGCATACATCTGACCATCTTACTAGGCCTTACGTGTCGTCTTTCGAGATATTATGGTAATGTTATTGTTTTCTTCCTGAATGTCCAAGTCTGATATGCATGCTTAGGCAATAACCTGTTTATCTGACGAATTTAGATTGTTTTGGAATGGGACTTAGGAAGAAGAAGGGAAGAGAAATGGATTGAGTCTAATATCTTTTCAGTAATCTTTTGGTCCGTTTTATTCGAGCTATCTTTGAACTGCTCAGTGTCAAAATCCTCGCAATTTAAGAAGTAAAACCTATTGCGTATTGCTTAAGGAGGATTATTTATCGAATGAATAGTTGGGTGCAGGATTTGAAATGAATAAGTTGAGCCTTGCATTCATTTTTATACATATCATCCTTGTCGCGGAATGTTATATGGTTACGGGCACTGGCTGAGTGTGTGTCACAGTTAAAATGCAACTTCAGGTTGAACGAAAAGCAAAATTGGTATGGTTGGTCAAGAATGATGTCTGTGTAACTGCATTCATAACTCCTTTACTGTGGTGTGTTTTACCTTACTAATACGAATCTCAGCATCTAACCTTTACGAAGTGTGTTCTTATGATTTCTGGTCCTGCAACAACGCTAACTTTGTACCTGGAGTAGAAAATGTACTTGTCATTCCTGAGATGTATTTTTAGGATACTTCATATCTGGTTAAGGAGTGATCTGACTTTATGGAAATAAAGACTGATTTCAAATGTACTTGTCATTCCTAAGAATGTGATTAAATTGAGAAGTTCGTTGGTCAGTCATTATGTCTAATAAGAGGTTCCGCAGGTTCTCTGAACATGTTCAAAAGATTTTGTGAACCCAATTATCTCTGAGTTATGTTTATTTAGATTTTGCATGTCTGACAATACGGTGTAATGTTGATGGCTGTCCTATGTTTCGAGGAAGAGAGGCACATGATTGAAACCTCAACTTTTTATTTCTTTTTTCGGTGTAATGTTGATCATTGATGCTCTATCATCGTTAGAGGTAGATCTTCAAAATGGGTCATTTGGCACAGGTACTTGGTTCAAGTGGGAGAGGCATTCCCGAAATTTGTTGAGGAGTTATGACCTCAGACCAGCTCATTAGTCACTACCATGTAGATTGTTCCAGTTCAGTCTACCACATGTTTTCACTAGAATAGAATGAAAAATCTTGTTAAGCAAGTGTAATGAAGAAGGTCGCTAGGAAGATTTATACCATGCTTCGGGAGTATTATTAATAAATGAACTATGATCAACGAAAAATATTAGCATATTCACCAAAATGGCGTCATACGTTCTTCCCTGGCCTCTTCTTCAATCATAAGTCCATTTTTTAGAGGGAAGCATTGCTTGACATGATCATCAAACGTCAATCTTATAGTCATTAGAAACTTACCCAAAACCCGAGCCTAAAATTTTTTGATCTCTCACATTCACATAAAAAACCGTTATTATTACCCTAATAAGAAAAATATAAGAAAGAATAATAGATTATGATTATATATTATGGAGTATCGTACCAAGAGTACGAGCACTGTATTCACAGGAGCATGGTATAACAGTCTGAAATCTGAACAAATATGCTAGCATGTTTCAGTTCTGATTAAAAGGGAGTCATAAGCAGTTGTAACAAATCATTGGTTTAATTTTGTTACTGAAATCATTGAAAATCTTTCCTATAAATGTACTCTCTGAAGATGTTGATGAACCAGGCCTTGCACTCTTGAAGCGCCCGTTCATTTACCTATAATGGCAGGTTTCTGAATCCTACATCAACATTCCTCCACATAAATACTCCGTATGCATCTAGAGGAAACAACATGTCTTGGCTTACTTCAAAGTAGAAGCTTCGAGCTAAAAGAGTTATTTCTTGTGATGAGAAATGTTTATCTCAACTTTTGATCATAGTTTTTGATTTTATATATTTGTTATCATTTGTTTCCATTTTTAACGAAGCCAAAGACTCACTATTCTTCGGCATTTTTAAAGCAAAATGTCTCCGTAAACTCGGTGTGTTTGTATCCTGTGTCCTGTGCTCTGCTTCCATTGCCGCTGTTACTTGTTTGGGTAGTTATCTGCAGTATGTGAGTTTTTATATGTATAGCCACTTGCTCTGTTCCCTGAGGTAAAATCTGATAGTTTTATACTGCTTTTGCAGATTCGAGGTTCACCCAGCAAGAGCTTCCTGCATGCAAACCAATTTTAACACCGCCATGGGTACAATATCACTGACCTAGCCTCATCTAGGTTTATTTATTTTATTTTCTAACTTTTTATGCAAACAACACTCGTGACAAGGCATCTCCTAGATTGATATTTGTATGTGGGAAAAACTTGTATGATCCCGGTTTTCTTTAACTAACATGTCCAGTTATGTCATCTAATTTTATGTTACTTGCAGTTGTGACTTTTGTGAGTTAGTTGCTAAATTGGCTTATATGCGATCACTCATAAAATTTCAACTATCTTAGAGGATGTTGTGCACATGATTTGCCAAAAATGACTCAAACTAATAAACTTGTATTATACCTCAATCAGTAAGGGATCGAGTACTTTTTAAGCTCGGTCTTAAATATGTGCTTCAAGAACCTGTTATATATCTTACATAGTCACTGTCCACATGGTTATTAATTTCGTAAAAACTTATATGAGATGGTTTTACGTGTAAAGACCAACTCATCAACCCTAAATTGCACGAGACCATGTGACACAAGACTCCATGATTAATGTTTTAGCTATGGAACTTTCATCTCTACAAAGTCTCAATTATTCAACTGTCTCCATTTGTTCCTTATCTAATGTGTTTCCAATTTCTATGTCGGTTTTCAGGTTATTGCAGTGTTTGTTGGTGTCGGAATTATTTTCATTCCGCTTGGTCTTGTTTCCTTATCAGCATCAGATCAAGTAAAACTGTTAATATCTAGTGTCTTTTAAATGAGCGGACTAATGAAGGAATAATGAACTGGATTCTGACGCACAGGTGGTGGAGGTTGTCCATGATTACCATCAGGATTGTGTTCCTCCAGCTTATAGGAATGATATGGTTGGATATATTCAGAATCCTGACATCAACAAAACATGTACATTAAGTATGACTGTAAGTATAATTCTTGATCATTATGATTTACTCAGTAATATTTACCATGCTATACTGATTCAGTTACCATTCAACTTGAAGCATAAGAGCTGACTAGGGGCTCTACTAACTTTATGGATCTTAATTCTTAGTTTTGAAATGCGTGAGGAGGCGATTAGGCCCGTGACGATAAGGCTCAATGTGAAAGCATGTGCTTTGTGCACAATAGACACACTGTTTTTGAAAACCTTATTGTGTTTTAAAGGAAAAGTAATTGGGGAACAAGATTTCTTGTTTGGATTTTGATGAGAGCTAACATGGGAAGCATAAACATGGAAATTGCTTACTAATGCACCTACCTAACTGCGCTTTGAGTGCAATCTATGAACAAGTGTGCCTTATGGTCTTGACACGGTTTTGCTTGCCTCTCCACGCGCTATGCGCTCAAAGCTGTGCGTTGCAAATTGCTCTCTATATGTTTTTTTCGATGAGTAGCCTTATGCCAGAGGCCAGGGGATTGCCAAACACCAGTACCAAAACTGCATCGATATGAAGCAAGCGCCAAAGCTAACAAAATTGAAGACAAACAAGAAAAAGTTTCAATAAATCATAACAAATTAATTACTCCGTAAAAGACAAAGCCACAATACCCCCCATTGTTACCAAAGTGTTCTCCACAAAGCCACAAAACAAAGCTCTATATATAGCTGATTGTTCCCTGTTCAACCAGAATTCGACTCAAGTGAGTGTAGGTTGTATAGCTTAATGCAAGTATGTGAAAAGAAATTATAGTAAGAATATATGAAAAAAGAAAAAAGAAGAGCGAAATGAGAGATTAACAAAAACATGGTAGCATGGAACTATCAGTGGAAATGTGATTGTAATAACTTTCTTGGTCATCTTACTGCAATGACTTCTATTTGATTATGATGATTGTTGTTCTACGTCATACGGAGTACATGTTACTTATTTGGTTACGATGATTATTGTTCTAGCCAATTAATTCATTCAGATTTTAGAAATGGTCTCTGATGAAACTACCTCACAATGATACAGGTACCGAAGCCAATGAAAGGCCCAGTTTATGTTTATTATCAGCTTGAGAACTTTTATCAAAACCATCGTCGGTGAGTACACAAACCAAATGTTAGAAATCTTTTCTTATATTTAGGAGCACAGAAATTATCATTTAAAGAAGTTGTTTCAGTTTTATCTAAATGTATGGAAGATCATTTCTCTCAGTTATCATGCTTCGGAATAATTGAGATATTTTTTTTCTTCTGCTAGATATGTGAAAAGCAAAAATAATAAACAACTCCGGAGCAAGGCTCACGAACAGTCCACAAAAGAGTGTGAACCAGAAGGAACTGTAGAGACTGACAATGACAAATCTCCTATTGTTCCTTGTGGTCTCATAGCATGGAGTCTATTCAATGACACCTATCAATTTTCCGTCGGTTCTAAGTTGCTTGGAGTTAACAAGAAGGGTATAGCGTGGGATAGTGATCGGAAGGAGAAGTTTGGATCTGATGTCTATCCAAAGAATTTCCAGAATGGTAGTCTTATTGGTGGTGCCACACTGAATTCCAGCATTCCTGTAATAAATTTTTCATTTCTATCTTATTCTAATTTCTTTTTGGTGCTAGCGGAACTTGGAACTGCCTTCTTCCATACGCAATGTGGACCTAGCAAATGAGAGCAATAACTTGAAATATCTGTGATAGCGTTTTAGAGTACCACCCGTCGTCACACACATATTTTTTCAGTCTTGTTCGAATATGATTTTAATTGTATTTCAAATATAATGTAAACCTTTCTAAATGTTATGAGAGGAAAATCGTGTATAATTTCTAACTTGACAAAGATACATGGTTTATTATGCAGCTTAGTGAACAAGAGGATCTCATCGTGTGGATGAGAACGGCAGCCCTGCCAAGTTTTAGGAAGCTATATGGAAAGATAGAGGAGGATCTTGATACCGATAATATAATCTCAGTTGTTGTGCAGAATAATTACAACACCTATAGTTTTGGTGGTAAAAAGAGAATAGTCCTGTCTACAACAAGTTGGATTGGCGGAAAAAACAATTTTCTCGGAGTTGGATTTTTCATAGTTGGCGGAATATCTTTGTTCTTGGCAGTAGGATTCACACTGGTTTTCCTCCTCAAACCAAGGTTAGAGTCTGAGTTGCTCTTTCTTTTTGTTAATTCTAGATGACATTAACTTGTTGGTTTGTTCAATGTAATGTTTTTTGTGTTTTCTTTGAGTCATTCTTAGACTGACTTTATTTGAAGTTCTGGTTTGTGTACTCACCGATGATGGTTTGATTTATCATGACATAGATAGTTGTATATGTACAAACATGCATTCTTCTTATTCTTATATATTGTTTTGATTCATTATTACTGTTCTTAAAAGGAGTAAATCTCACTGTCGAAACATTTGATCATTTGAGTCATGGATATCTCCTTTGTTGATATTAATCAGTCGATTACTTGTATCATAATAGATTTTAATACGGATTATATCATTAATCCCCTCCTTTTCTTTTCTTATGCAGGGATCTTGGAGATCCAGCTTACCTTTCCTGGAACAGAAGTCCAGCAGGACACACGAACTAGTACCCCCCATTTTTTTTAATCTAATATCAATGTACTGGGACCATCAGATCACCCGGTTATACATAAATCGAATTCTGTTAGGTTATTGATTACTTGCTCTGTATCTTGACATGATCTTGACATCTCCAGCTACCACTGTACAGTTACGAATCTCCCGGTGCACACATATCAGAATGTGATGCCAACAGTTTGCTGTTTCGTAACGTGGTTTTCTAATTGTTGTACACCGATCTTGCTCAAAGGGTAAATAGCAGTCATAATTTTATACTCTTGATTTCCTGTAGGTATTTTTGGGGTTGTTATAGTTCATCTTATAGTAATCAACAACTATTCTTTGAGAAGGAATACACAGAAATATCTTTTGTTAATGAGGATAATGTAGTAAGTCAGAAACATTCAAACAACATAATGTCTAAAGCCAATATGGGAATTCATATGACTATATCAGGGAACCATGACAGTACAGGCACGAAAGAAAAGTTCTGGAAACAATTACAGACGGAAAAATAAAGACCACCGATCATTAGGTTGCAAGGGCTAAGACCTAGAGTAAATGGGATAATCTCGGAGCAATTTGTGTTTGATAATGCCTGCTTAGGCCACCGATGATTAGGTTGCAAGGGCCAAGACCTTTTTCCAAGCAGGGCGATTAGAAATGTCGCTCCACCAAGCGTGGACGCACTTCCTATCTTCAACCAGATGCGGCATATTGGCGTGAGTTGTCAGGTATTGGAGTCCTGGAAGGTGGCTTAAATCAGCCAGGGTAAAGTGGTCGCCAGCCAAGTACTTGCTCTTGGAGAGACGGTCCTCATACACGTCAAGCACATAGGCAAGTTTCTTTTCGAGTGATTGAACAAAAGCCATATCAGTCTGTTTGCCCATCTTTGGGAGAACTATGAGCTCAAGCACAATGTTATACACTTGCTGGTTGAAATGATGGGCCTCAACTTCTAACCATTGCTCTACCAAAGCTCTCCCTTCAACATTGGTTGGCAAGAGACTCGAGCCTGAATATTTGGTTGCTAGATACCTTATTATTGCTCTCGATTCTGTTTTACAAAGTAAAAACAACAAGGGTTAATTAATTTTGAAACATCATTCACATGAAAACTTCATCGAGGTAAATAACATAATACCTCTTGGTGTACAATAACCGACATATATCTAACTGAGCTTATGTGTAATTTTTCCGAGCTTTCTTAAAGTTTATCTTTTTTAGGTTTAAGTAGGCGCGTTCAGAAACTTTATGGTTATAATTCAGATTTTTTAAAACAAAATTCAAAAACTTTATATAAAACTCGAATTTTACACCACGAGTTGTACAACTGTATAGTTTATTAACTGCTTGATTGAGGAGTCAAATTTCATGCCATTATAGGACGGAATTGGGAAGGTCGTTTTACCGTAGAGTCTGAAGTTATCATCTTCGATGACGGGGAGTTGCCCAAATGGCTGTAGTGCAAGAAAAGGAGGTTGTTTGTGTTCTCCAGAGTCAAGATCAACGTGAATGAGCTCATATTCAACACCAAGTTCAATCAAGCATGCTAACACCCTTTGTGGACATGCTGCATGAACTGAACCATACACCTTTACTCCCATTATTTCCACCTTTTTATTTTGTTTAGTTAATAATTATGTAGTGTTTTTCTTTGTGTATATATACATGTGTGTCATGCAACCGTGGGGGTTGGCACTAACCATGGGGGTTGTTGGCACATGGTATACTTGTTGACTTGTTGCGCTTTTGGGAATGGGGGTTGATGTCTCATTTTAGTTTCAAATAAAAATGCTACTTTAGTTGTGTTGGAATCTAAAGAAGAGTTGGTTGAAATTATATAAGTAAACTTTTAGTCATAATTTTTAGGGTTTTTTTGTTAAACATAATCTTTAAAAAACGTTTTTTTTTTTCAAACACCGTCTTTAAAAAAAATGTTTATAAAATACAATCTTTAATAATTTTTTTTTGTCAAACACGACATTTTGACCAAAGTTTGATCACTTGTAATGGACGAGGTTGGTTTGACGTGTTCTTAGACTCGTTGGAAAGATGGGAGTATAAGCTTTACACGGGTTATCAATACGGTGGCAATAAGTGGCCTTATGTGGGGTCTATTGGTGTGTAAAGTAGGGCTAGTTGAGTGAAGTGGAGGTAAAAACAAATCAAAAGAAACTTAAAGTATGACTTATTCGTGAGTCAATTTACTCCTCCCGAACCACCACTTGCAAGCAACAACTCCCACAACTACAATCTACCTTGCACTCTCCTCTACCTACATACTAAATTTCAGACCAAACAAAGTATCATAACCCTAATAAAAGTCCTACAAAAAACCTCCCGACCAAAGGTCGTGTTTTACAAAAAAAAAAAATTATTAAAGGTTGTGTTTTAGAAACATTTTTTTTAAAGGTGGCGTTTGAAAAAAAAGTTTTTTAAAGGGTGTGTTTGACAAAAAACCCTAACTTTTATTGGGTGCTGATTTTCGTAGTACACATTTTACTCATCGCAATACCTATATAATTGACAATTGTACCTTTCTCATTCCCCTCTTCCATTTTCTCTCTCTAATTAATCTCTAATCTACTCTTATTTCACACATTCATCCTCCTCTAATTTCACCCACCCTATGGTTAGTGGTTAATATGTCAGTGTTGGAAGGAAGTGGTTCATCGGTCGACTAAGTCGTCAGCGATGGGATTGCGCTGGTGGGTTTAATTGGGGAGGGAGGTTATTTAATTGTTATTATACTACTTGCGTTGAAAATTATTGCCAATTGTTGTACTACGACAACAAAGTACTATTGAGTGCTATTCTTTCTAAATGTAATACGTGCCTCCGTTCAATGGCCACAATGATCACCTCTGTTGTCCTTCTCGCCGATGGCACCTATTCGTATCGCCGGTGACATCCAATTACACTTATATCTCCACTATCCCACACTAATTTGCCCTTGATTAATTTCAACATAAACCCTAATTAGAAAGATATAAAAAAAACAATAGCAAAGAGTCAATTTAATCATTAATAATGGATTAATGCATTGATATTTGCTATATGCTTGAATAATCTTTTATAATTGAAGAAATTAGAACAAGTTTGGATGAAGCTAAGGGTTCAACAATAATGAGAAGGGAGAGAGAATTAAGTTTGAAATTTTTAGTTAGGGATAAACAAATGGAAAGTTTTGTGTAAATAGTATTGTGATGAGTAAAATGTGTACTGCGAGAATAAATTACGTTTTTATTATGGCATGACTGTAAACAGCGCATAAATAGGTTCAAGTGTAGCAAATCTTAAAGGGTTTCTGGGTAGTTGTTTTTTATTCGAATTATACAAATTAAATCGGTGTGTGATGTTTGGTATTGTTATTTGAAGTTAAATAAAACATGATTTCGGTTACATTATAAGTATTAGGCTTAACAATGATTTGATTTGATAACTGTGGTTGATGAAATTAGGGTTTTTTAGAGATTCGCCTTTGAATATACTCAAAAATCAAAAATCTAAATGTTTGATAATGATGCTGTGGGTATAGGGTGATTGAACCGACTGTCACGTTAATTTCAATTAAAGAGCAGAAAAACTGTTGGTATTTTTAAGTGTCTTTGGATGTTTTGCAGCTTGTTTTGGTCCTGTATTTGGTGAAGGATCTGCAAGGTCTGATCATTGTTAGGCATGGACTTTAGCAGTTGATTTGTCGCCCTATCTCGATGAAACATTTGGATGATATTAAGGAGTGGTCACAAAGGATAAAGCTATATATATATATATGATGTTCTGCATCCGGTTCCATTGATCAGGGGTCTCCACAGACAAGTGAAAACATGCTTAGGCTGTTAATCTTTGAGTTTCCGTTTATTATTCGGTCTTATCTTGCCTTAGTGGATTTCATAGTGTACACCAGGACCTTCCATATGAAACAGAATCCCACAATTCTTAATTACAAGTGATTCAAGTCATGGAAGAAATGTGTAGTAAAAGGCTATTCATTTAAATCTGGAATTTAAATGAATAGCCTTTGAATATACTGTATAATATTTGAAGTTCTCTTGCAACATGAACCTGGGCATTTGAATTATCTATCATTCTAGTTCATTTTGCAGAACATAATGTCATTGATTTGAATTATCTATCATTCTGTTTCATTTTGCAGAACATAATGTCATTGATGACGACCTTCGCTTTTATTCAGCTGTCCTAGAAAGGTTAGTGTCATAACTTCATTCCCTAGATGCTTAGTTTGTTTCTATTTTGCAGAACATATGCTTGTTTGCTTCTATTGACAGAGGGAATTATTACTGCTAATTACAGAATAATATTAGTCTGACTAGCATTCTGAGGCAGTACGCCGGGAGGTTGATTAAGCTTAGGAAGTTTAATAATTGGCACAAAAGCAGTATCTATTTGAGCTAAATTCTTACCATTAACATCAATAATTGACTGTTTCGAAACCCCGAATAATGCAGCAACAATA
>JAGPOY010001956.1:0-15846 GCA_018983105.1 Silene uniflora
ACCGTGCATTTTTTAAGGTTCGGATAACCGAACCGTTTTCACAAAGCGGTTCGGCGAACCGAACCGTTAACTTTATTATGCGAACGGTTCGGTTAAGGTTCGCAATTTTAGAAAACCGGTTAACCGCGAACCGAACCGTTCACAAAAAAGTAAGCGAAAAATTAAAATATCATATAAAAAATTGTTCTTCCGTTTAATTTTCTTAGTGTTTCCAAATTCAAAGTTAGTTAGATTGATTAAGAGCATGTTTGACCTAGATTGATAAATATGAGTTTTTGTTTAATTTCTTAAAAGCAGTTTTCAGGAATCAGAAACACCAAATTGATGTTTCTATTTTTAAGGGCAAAAGGGTGGTATTTCAGTTTTTTAGAAGCTATTTTTAACTTTTAAATATGTAATGTGTTTGGCCAAAAAGTGTTTCTGAGTCTAAAAACATTTTGAAAAGCTAGGCCAAACAGACACTAATACTAAAGTTTACCTAACTAACTTTATTGTTGAGTATAATATATAATGAAAATTTAATTAAACTACTAGATAAAATTGACGAAAATTGAAAAAAAATATACATGTAGAACGATTATAGGTTAACCGGTAACCGAACCGTAAATAACCGTTTAAAGTGGTTAACCGAACCACTTATAATCGTTAGTAACGGTGCGGTTTAGGTTCGGTGTTTTGCCAAACCGAACCGTGTTCGAACCGAATGAAACATGCGGTTCGGTGAACCGAACCGTGAATGAACACCCCTAGACGGAGGATACAACTTCCTTGTTAGGTTACCAAAAAAGGTTAGAGCCTTGGAGGGATATAGAGGAATCATCAATAAAGGGATCCATTTTCTGCACTCAAAATCCCTCCGACGCTCCAACATTACGAAAGGTTTTCAAGGGAAACCAGCTTTCCTTCCCCATACATCCTTTTCTTCCATCTCAATCCCCATCTCCATCCCCTCCTCTTCAATTCTCAAATGGTATCTAAACGCAATAAATCCTCCGTTTATGAATAGCCATACAAGAGAGTTGCTTCATTGTCGTGTTGGAGCACTCAGCGACTGATGTTGCCTTAATTACATTTTAGCCCTCAAACTAGTTGCTGGCATTTACTATCGAGTTCAAAGGTCCTCATATCTTTGAATTCACGCCCGTCATTTATCTGAATCTCAAAGAACACCTCTGCACTTGATTCATCCATAGCCAAACAGAAACTACACCCTAAACTTTCCAAAACAAGAGGGTCTATTTCTATTACTCTACCACAACAAGAAGCTCCTGCTATATAGAAGTACAAGTCACTGTAAAGTTGCGATACCAGTACCGCATCACAGATACTTGTATAGAGCGGTCTTACAGAACTACGCAAGTTTATTGTAGAACGGGTTAATGGATCATAATTCCTTGGTAGTTAAGTCTGTTTCATACAATACTTGTGCAAAACCGTCTTACAAAAGACTTTCTCGTAACATCCAACATTCGTGAGCACAAATATGCATAGCAGAGATGAGAGAACCATAACCAGGAATTACCAATGGCCAAGAGTAAACTAAATTTTGTATCCTCTATTAATTTGCAGCAAGTATTCAATCTCCAAATTACAGACAACTGTTATTTACAAATATCAACCAACATCAAAATTGTAAGAAATCAGAAGACAAAAACCCGAAAACCAACCAATACTAAGCCACATTACACAGTATCCTCAGGAACCCACTTCCAAAAATGTCTTACAACCTTGACCGCCTCGCTAGCGACCCCTTGATCATCACATTCCGCCCCATACTCCTCCCCTTCCTCGGTCGAAAACTCGCCTTCAGGCAACCCTTCAACAAAAGCATCCACATAATGCAACACATAACAAGCAGGCAAACCCGGGTACGATAACGAAACCCTCTCATCAACCTTCCTCTCATAAGAATCCATCACAATTTTCACACCCTCATCAATTGCTAACCCTAATTCTTCCATAATCGCCCGTTTAGCACCAGATTCGACATCCTCACCAGACTTCAATTTCTCCGATAACGGTCTACCTCTTTTCCTAATCGATCCATCGGATAATTCCTGATGCGATTCAATCAAAATTAAATTACTTTCCCCAATTCTTCGAACCCTAACGCAAACAACCTCCAGATTACGAATTGGGGGAACTGCGTCGATTAACGAGGTTTCGCCATCGGAAAGCTCAAGCCAGAGGTTATGGATATTCTTAGTACCTGGTGAGATTCCCCAAGTTGAGAAAGAATCGGAAGGTAATCTGGGTTTCAACCAATCGGATAGAGATTGAGGGGTTGGAAATGAATTGAAATTGGGGTTTTTAGGGTTTCTAGGGTTTTGCGACATTGTCGTAATAAAGCGGCGATGAGGTGGAGGAAAAGATAGAGAAAGCGGTGGCGGAAGGCGGGTAGAAAGGTGGTGTTTTGGGGAAGTAAGGAAGAGAAGAAGAGAAATTGTTGTTATTAGAAATTCAGGGATGTTTGTGGGTTTTAGGAGATGTGTAGGGGGTTGATTTTGTATTATCGGGTGTCGGTGGTGACGGTTTAGTTGGAGTTTTCGCGGTGGTTGTCGTGGCGGTTGCGATGGTGGCATGTTAATTCGAAGTAGAATTGTGGGTTGTGGCAAGGGATGAAAAGGTGAGAATGGTAGATATATTGTTCATGATGATTTGTGTGTGTGGAAATTAGAGGTTGCAATTGCAAGATAAATAAAGGGAATGAATATGGAGCATATAAAATATCTTGTAGTGTTGTCTTAAATAATTTTGTCACTTGTCAACGACTTAGTAACGAACAATTCTTGTTTGGACCCCCACCTTATTATACAAAATATCATGAATTCCATTCCAATGACGGTCATTTGAGTCTAAAGCTTCCGACGGGGCATATATGACCATTTTTATAGTCAAATGTTGCCATTTAAAGGGTCTGAAGCCTTCAGACGGAATAGGCGGTCTGAGCCTTTAAACGTAATAGGTCGTCTGAAGGGAGACCACCTGTGTTTTTAATTACGATGCAACTCGACAACAAGAGAGAACGGGTGACCGAGTGGGGAATCCTCGAAATACATCACTGGTTAGTCGTCTTTTTGTACCAAGAAAATGGGGGAATGAATTGGGTCAAAAACGATTTTGAAACAGGGATCTTTAAATTATTCGTTTTATGTTTTAGCCATGACTCAATCACAACCCTTGAATCACATAGCTTATATCCTTGTGTCTAATAAAAAAGATGACAATATAAGTGCTATAGCGAAATAAAGTTGTCATAGAAATCATCGTCATTGTAAGATCTATCAGGACTTCTATCTTCAGCCCTATCGGGTTCTTCATTAGCAACTTCATCCTCGGGATTATGCTCGGAATTAACAGGCTCCTCTGGTGTTGCCTACCAAAATGAAGAAGAAAAAAGATGAAACTTGTGATAGTCTTGTGCATCAACAAGACGAGTAAAGTGTCCAATATAGTTTCGAATTTTTGAGTGAGTACATACCTGGGTCTCGATATTATCCTCGGGCTTGGCTTCATTGCCTGTTGGTTCAACTACATCTTCATTAGAATCATAATCCTTCTCCTCCTCCTCTCTTGCAGCTTCCAAGGTTTTGATCACAAGCTCAAAGCATGAATTATCTGCATATGGCAGAATCAGCAGCAAATTAAGGGTACGAGTGTTTCACGTGGCTATATAACCCTCTGTCACATGCCCACGACTAAGGGCATGTCTTTAAAATATCCTTTCCAATGTGAGGTAGTAATAAATAACATGGGTTCAAGACAAATTGATGACGGATGTCGAAGGATTGAGATAGAAGAACATTATGACAAGAAAAAATCCTTTTGTTGGCAAAATCAGCAAATTGACACATGAAATGACATCCTGGAAAGTACCAATTTTTGCGTTGGAAGATTAAAACGGACCACCAATATTTGAAAAACCAGGCTTTAAAACATCTTATATACGGCTATATTTGTACTAAAAAGGTTTTTCTTAGCAACTTTTGTTTGTAACTTTTAACTAAGTTCAGTAACTTCGAAAATAGCTTATGACCAAAGAAATACAGCAACAATGTAACCTAAAAAACAAGAAACTCCCAGAGAAATGATAGCAAACTTGCTAACATTGTGAAATGACATGCTTGTAAATTTGTAATGCGATGTTAATTGCAGCTAAGTTTACCTGTTGCTCTACTAGTCAGAGCATCATGCATCATCATAGGATTTTGTTTCTGTTCCTTCTTGTACTTCGATCTAATTTGTTCCAAAGTCCGGCCAGGAAAAAGTTGTTGTGTCATTGATAAGTCCGTCCCAAATTGCCGGATACCCTACAAAAGCCAAGACTGACTGAGGGTATGTAGCGTAAGCAGCAGAAAAATAAGGACCAAGAGAGAGCTCTGGCAATAAACACAGATTTAGTTGCAACAATCCCACGCCTAATGAGGGCTTAAAATGTTTGGATATACTAGTGGTAGAAATCTGGGCAACAACACCAAATAATAGGAATTTACCAAGGGTCCTGAAGTTTACTGCGGCCGCATTTTTAGGCAGTATGGGCCACCTCTATGCCGCAAGGACCGGATTAGGTCATGATCGCTGATTACAATATCAAGTTTCAAACAGATCCAATCTAATACAATAGCTACACTAAATTGGATCAAGTTCATGAATATGTTGTTCCAATAAAGCCATAAATGTCTCTAAAGAGAAAGGCCATGTTTTTCGTTCTTTTTTGGGTGTTGCCGTGTGGGGCTCTGAGAAGCCAGCCACTATTTCTCACCACAAACAGTTTCTAGCATGAGAGGTAACTGGGATATGACGTGGCACGCGCGAAAACACACACACACTGATTCACCTTATAAAACATACACAATGAGTCACCTTATAAAACAGCTCTGTCTCCGTCTTCGTCCATTTTGGCTTCGGTCGAGGTATCCTGAATGAATGATAATTATAGTAGCCTGTATCTGTTTGAACCCCTGAAGTTGAAGGATTTTCATTTACATCTCTATCTTGGTCAAACTCAAATGCCTCGTCATCATAAGGATAGCCTTCGGACTGCAGGTTATCAGTCCTGTAATAGAAAATATAAAGCCCAGAAAAATATCAAATCACTACATTTTAAGAGAATAGTCGCCAGAGCAGCAGGACACAACTAAAGCATCTTTTACTGAATGAAAAGAAAAACACCAGCACTAATGCTTCAGGCAAGTTTGCCTGTGGAGCAAGATCCAATGTCATCAATCAGTTTCAACTAGAATGTCAGTCTGTTACCTCTCATTACTTGGTGTTGGCTGCACCGACTTACTTTGTTTCTTCTGTATATATAAAGACAAAGGTTACTATTAAAGAAATTACAAATACAACAAGCCGTGCTTCAAGAAAAAAGAGAACGGAAAAAAAAAAGTACTTCTTCTCGTTCTCTATACTCTTGTAGTAATATCAAATCCCTAATTGGCACCCTATCCCGGTCGAGTTCATCCTCTGGTATTTCAAGCAAAGCCTTGTCAACTGTACCATAAAAACAAGACAATGCTATCATTAAAATGACTAATTCAAGGGAGAAAACCTGATAATACGGAACTAATTACCAGCAAGCTTTACATAAAAAGCAAATAGGATGAACTGGGTTTACCACATCTTTTTCGTCGAGTCCCACGAGGGAACTTCTTGGGAGGCTCAACAATAGATTGATCCGATTTCTTGGATGCCTTCTTCCTCTTTCCAGCAGGCTTCTCTTTTTCCAATGCAGCATTTTTTGATCTTCTCCTTTTCTTCTTTGATTTTGTCTCCTCCGAAAGAACACTATTATTGTTTTCCTCTCTGTTTGATGCTAACTCGTCATGAACATTTGTTGGAGATTTACTATTTACGTCAAATCCATTAGTTGTTCCATCAACAAATTCAAAAGTATTCTCATTAGCCTCAACACCCGACAACAAAGGTCCTTCATCTGGTATATTACCAGGAGAATTCACACAATTAAACTCTCGATGCTCTCCTCTCTGGAAGCCACAGACTGAAATCGTTAATAAACAACAAACCAAAAAGTTGTTAACTATCAAAGATTCCTAACATGAGATAATCTGACCTGTTGGAACATATCTGACGTCAGCAATGATTCAGTATTTTCAAAGACAGCATTTTGAGACTGATCTTCGGTAGGATTCATAGAAAAATTACCATCTAGCCCAGATTGGGAAGAATTGAGTCCACCAACATGTACCGAACCATCTATCACAGGCACATCATCTGATGGAGTCTCAGCCATATCCTTTGCTCTATTTTGTGCCTTGGGCTTCGGCTTTAACTTGGAGGTGCGCTTGCCTAGCACGACCACACAACAGTAAGTATGCAGGAAGAACAAGGGAAAAAAGAATCACAGAATCTCATTGGCAATACCAGAAGCACCGCCAGCTTCATTCATCATCTCTACAGCGTCAAGACAAGAAAAGTCACCAGCTTCCTAAATCATTTGGCAAGCCCAAAACATAAGGAAGTGAGGCCAAGTAATTGCAAATTTTATACCTTGTGAAAGTTATAATAAAAGATTAAGAAGCTTTGAAGCATAATCGACTTTACCAACTGCTCCACGTTTATCTGAATGTCTCCAGTGTCTTGTTGTGTTAAAGGTATAGAAAGTTCATGGGTTGTTTCAGAAGTAGACGGTCTAACAGGTGAGGAACTAGCAAAAGAGACATCAGGGAAACCAGGAACCCCCATCTCATTTTGGATAATCGGAACATCCAGACCAGGTGTGTCTGAAGAACCTACATAATTACGAAATGATTGTAAGAAGGTAGAAAAACAAGGGTGCTTTGGTAAAACTACAGCCTCCAACCACTGTATATGGTACTACCTCCTCCATCCCATATTTATTGCCCCATCAGATATTGGTAACAGATGTCAACTTTTATCATTAATTTCTACAATTATATGCAAAGATAAAACATACGGAGTAAAATTTGTATGTTTGATTTCTCCGAACGATGATCTAAATATCATTTTAAAATAGCCTTTCGTAACTCCTTGATTACGAAAGTATATGTGGACAATATCACAATAATTAACAAATCTGATTACCATGCCATTCGTCTGTAGGCGAGAATTCAGCAGTATCCTTGGTTTTTGTCACGGATGAACTTGTCAAAGCTTCTGGCTTGTCTTTGACAAAATCATCTAATGTAGATGGCTGCTCCTTGGTAGCATTCACTACAACAGACTGGGAAGCTACTGCCGATGCTTTCTTAGGTTGGTTTTTGGGCTTGGCCTTGGGCTTAAACCTGCTCGTAACTGACATTGTATAACACCAAATGTTATATTCCTCAAACTTGATCTCCATACGGCTGAAACAGAGATAATAAATCCATTCTATTCTACTTGCAAAATGCATGCTTATAGAATTACCATTTGCAGCCCGTGGAATATCATCCAGAAAGTCCATCAGAAAAGGTACATGTACCTAGAATCAAAAAAGAATCCAATCTAATGTAAATTATTAGGCGATGACATTGTGTTAGTTTAAAAATGATGTAATGAACATTGACAGAAATAGTATGCTTATACTGCACACAGGACTAAATTATTCTCAAGCATCAGATTAAAGAGATAACAGAGAACCAAAAAGTCAGAACCCGTCCGCTTATTCAAAGTATCTATTGATTTTCATTTACAACTTCAATTTATGGCCATGAAAGGGGTGTATCCAGCACTGGAGACTATGATCAGGTGAAACAGAAGTCAGCCAGCAAGGCAACATACTAATACACTGTTTTGAAACAAAACCAAATTCCTTTCTCAACATATAAGAAGATGACTCATTTCAACAGACATACAATAATCAGTAAATTCAGTATCGACACAAGAAATTTCCCAATAATCTAGAGCTGCACGACATTCAATTCAGAGTGTAAATTCCAATGAGCATTAACTGTACAGCTGCACGAGATTCATTTCAGCGTGTAAACTCCCTTCCCTTTCCCTCCATTTCCGTCTATCCAAACAAAGTGATACGTCCCACCCCGTCCCTTACAAAACTAAACTGAATTCCCAAGGCTTACTAGTTACTAGTTCATTTACTCTATTTTTTTACGATCATCAACTACTGTCAGGTTTGTCACTTCTTTCTCGCTGTCGAAACATCATCATGCCTAGAATAGCCATCAGTGATCAGTGTACATAAATTACGCACACATATCAATCAATAATCAATCAACCGATCATATTAACTATTAACACTACACGTGCATTCATACAATAATTTCCGCTTCGCAACGAGACGACATTTGCCTAATGTTTAAAATAGGGAGTGCAACTACAACAAATTCAAAGTTCCCCCAAATTAAACAATCCAACAACCTAAGAAACATCAAATATCTCACATAATTATATCATTTCAATCAAAAATTACACAAATTAAAATGCATAAACAACCAATTTGATCAATCAAACCACCAAATTTAATCAATTTGATCAATTAATTTTCGCGAATCAACGTTCGAGCGGTGGGACCGGGGTGAAGTGTGCGACCACCTTTGACGCCATGTGGTACACCTCGCATGTAACACGTGGAGGAGAGAGAAAGAGAAGTACCTTAGGCGGTGGTTAGTAGGGCGGCGTGCGGAGTGTTTCTGGGTGCTAGGGTTTTGTAAGCATTGGATAACTAATTTGGTATTAAACTGCCAATAGAGAGCAGTTGGATTTTTGGTAGCGGAGGGGTGAAGGTTTTAGTGCGCGCGTTGATATTGTCTGTAGGTACAAGGTTCGATTCCCAATCTCAAGGAAATATTTGTGTTTTCCAATTTTCCTTTCTGATTTAGATTCGCATATGGCAATTGTCAACCCTTATTCTATTCTATTTACGTTTGATTTTCTGATTTTATTTCTTCTTTTCTTCCTATATGGAAAATCTTTATTGTGCCGATGACTATAGATGTTATCACAAAAGGATTACGTATATTCTAACAAATTATCACAATCAGATCTATCATCCTTATATTTGATTCCCTATAACTTGACCAAAACCAATGTAACAAAAAGTAATACTTCGTCATAAATACAAGATTTTTGTTAGTATTAAATGTAGTATACTGTGATCTTGATCTCTCTTCGACTTTATATACTACACCTCTAGAAACAAGAGAAAGTGAGAGATCGACAATTGGCTAGTGAGGACTTACGGTGTAGCTAGACGATATTGGTAAGGTCAACTAGTTAGGGGGCGCAGTGGATGTAGTGGAGTCGTTAAAGTTATGAGCCTTGTGGGTTATGGATTGTGGGTGATTGGGTTGGGTTGGTGTTTTGATGGGCCTAGTGGCTATTAGTGGTCTTGTCGGGTTAAAAGACAAATGGTTAAAATGTCAATCGATTATTATGACTGATACTGAATACGGAGTATGTTTTAGTTTAGTGTTTAAGACGGAAGTTTGGTAGATAATAAACTGAAAAATTCGAATATCACCTTCCTTAATTATGATGTGCTGGTTGAGGCCCCAGCTATTATAGTTATACTTAATACGCTCCCTCACTCAAATGCTCGTTGGGCTTGAAGAGTGGTTATAGTAGTGCACAAGCTCCCCCATACCGTCCGTGACCTACGGTCACACTGACTCTGATACCATGATAGATGAACCATCTCAACCAAAACCTTAAGCTGATGGTTGAGGCACAGCTATTATAGTTATTCTTAATACTATGGATAAAGTCATTACATTTCTTAAACCTTATATCGAATCAGAGTTGGAGGATCAAAACTTAATAAAAGGAAATAAGTATCAATTTGGGGTTCGAATTGTGAAAAGGTGTCACATAGTTATACACTTATACGACGACACTCGACGCAAAACTAAGAGAAACACCTAAAAAATTTGAGTAAATCTCCCTTAAGATGGACCATTTTCGTTTGAAACAATAACACATGATTTTGAAACCGCTTTATAGTCAACTACTACCACATTTGGAAAAAAACACCATGAGCCGTAAACACTAACTTGACTATTGTGAATTATGAACACATTTGACCAAAAAACGGCCTTAAAATCTCATCTTATTATTTCAAAGAATGACTCATCTAAAACTATAATTTGCTTAAAAAATTCTGAACCCAGTAACTGACAGTCAAAACTGACAAAACACCTCTTCACTTCACTGAACATACTAAAGTAACTCGAGCAATATTTTTCTCGACAGAAAAATTATTAACCACAAAAACAGTACACATTTTTATTAATCTTTTGTACTTTGTACTTCCTCCATTCCAATGAATTCTATACATTTGCTTTATTCACGTTTGTTAATACCCGTTTTCATTTGTTAATATCTTTAGTTACATATTGATAAAAAATATAAAAATTTGATATTCACAATGTACTCGGTAAGACAATTTAAACAAGATCTCACATGACTATCTTTTATGTTATATATTAGAAGTTGTATCGAAGATTCACTCGACTTATGAATAGTGCCCAAAAAGTGAAATATATAGAATTGATTGGAATGGAGAAGTATAATACAGAAGACGAATAATCAACTGACAGCAACAAAAATTTACCAAAATTACAATAAGCCTAACATTAATGCAAGAAATCTGTGGTACAAGTTGCAGAGTCTGAGCTTGGCAAATTTTGGACGGTCCACAAATTTCCTCCACCAACCTCACATGTCTCCATCATTTTTTGTCACATTCAAGTACAAGTACTTTCTCTACTTATTTTACCAGTTTGTATTCCCTATCCCGGTTCCCGATCATTTGTTTACCTTTAATTTGGTAAGAAAAAAGAGTCGATTAATTATTAGATGACAAGTGTATGAATTGAGTGTGGAGGATCAAGTTACTCATCCTAATATAGAAAAGAAAACAATTAACTGAAATACTCAAACACAAAATAGGTAAACAATTTATCGGGACAAAGAGGAGTAATTTTTTGTTTTTCACAATGGAATCTCCAAACAATGAAATATTCACGGACACTTAAAACAAGTGGTGAGGAACTATTCTAACTTAATTAGATGTTTTGGGTTTGAGTTATGACTTTTGAGAATGCTGCAGTAACAATGTTAAAGTTGACGAGAGAGCGCTTTACAACCCTAATTGTCATACCCAGCTCGAATCCAGACTAAACTAGATGATATACACCAAAAACAATAAATCTATTATTAAGTGTTTTAAAAGTATTACTAATGACAAAACCGAGTACAAAATGTTCGAAAGTTTGATTTACGCAATTTTACCTTTATTGATACGCTTCATCAACAACCACTTAAACATAGATAAAACATATACTTTTAAATTAGTTTATTTATTAGGACTTTTTAAGAAAGAAAAAATAAACATTCCTTGAAAATCGAGATGGTATCGTCCATTCAATTAACTTGTTTATTCTTCTATCTACTTAACGTACATACTTACGGTAAATTACTTTAAAATTTAACCACTATCATTAATCGTATTAGTCGATAAAATTACCCTATAAAGAAAATATCATGCAAACAACGTTTATTTATATGGTTTAAAATTTTAAATTATCACTAGTTATTGTTGTAAAACAAAAACAAAAAAACTTTATCACTAATCATCTTTTTAAATACCAAAATATAGGCTCCGTTTGGCAAGCCATTTCAGGTACCTGATTTGGTCAAAGTAGCTTATTTGACCAAAATTTCAGCTACCTTATTTCTTTTGACGCGTTTGGCAAGTAGCTTATTTGGTCAAATAAAGTACCTGAAATGAAATGCTACCTCAGGTAGCATTTGAGATTTCAGGTACCTGAAATAAAAATTCTTCCTTTTTTAACCCTTTTTATTCTATATTATTAAATAATTATCATATCTTTTACGTCATTCTACCAAAATCAGCTACCTTTTCAGCTAGTTTGCCAAACACATTTTTATATAATCAGTTACCTTATCAGCTCCTAATTTTCAGCCACCTTATCAGTTATCTTTTCAGGTTTCAGTTAACTTTTCAGTTTTCAGCTACCTTTTCAGGTTTCAGCTACCTTTTTAGTTAATTTTGTCAAACAGAGCCATACTGTCTAATGTCTAGTGAATGCCAATGAGTGATGGTAAAAAAAGTCTTCAACTTCATGGAAAATGAAGATTCTCAAGCTCTTTTCTTTAGCTTTACAGAAAAGCAAAAGTTACTCCTAATTACCCCTCTCTTTCTTTACATTCCCCTCTACTTTAACCTTCCCAAGTAGATATAAAAGTTAAAATTCTCTCCATTTTCTTGAATAACATTAAATTTTATACTCTTGTCTAAATGAAATTTTTAAATATGTTTTACAAAGGCCAAAGTACAAGGAGAGGGGAATTGTTTTCAACATTATTAAAAGATAAAGTATAACATACCCAAAATAGAAACGTAAACTATTGACTTAAACATCAAAAAAAGAAAAGTGTAAACTATTAATTGAAACAGATTGAAGTATAGTATTATTCATTTTCCGTTTTGCACATCATTATTATTCACTAATTAAAAGTACATATGGAGTATATTTCGAAATAAAATCTAAACCGTTAAAAAGAAACGGAGAGGATCCAAATCGCCAAACTACATACCCAACCCAACAGCAGTCCATTTCCTCACTGATTTCACTCCAACTTTTCCTTACTTTAATTCATCATTCCACCTTTTACATGATTTCCTGATTCTATAAGTTCCCCCTCCCAAACCACAACCATTTCCCCCCCTTTCTCCTCTCCTCCTCCTCCTCCTCCCCTCCCTCTCTCAAATCTCTAAACTCTGCTGAATTCTCAAAAAATCCCTTATTTTTCCTCAATTTTTCATCATTTTAGTACAAAAAAGATTCAATCTTTTTTGGTTTTAACAACAATCTGTTATAAAAAACATTAATGCTGAATAACTGGGTATTAATGTATGAGATTCATGTCTCAAATTCTCAGTGAATTGTATCTTTCTGGTTGTATGATAAATTCCACATACAGGCGCAGGACCCATCTTGTTCAATCTTTCTCTGTTGTTTTTCTTTACTGGTTTTACTTCATTTCATAATTATTTACCCTCTCTTTAACCCTCTATACTATACTACTATAGTTTTTTTTTTACCTTTTTTTTACTGCAATACAGTCTGAAATCAAAAAAATTTACTAATTAGTTAAAAGGGTCCTGCAAAAAGTAAAAAAGTAATTAACTTGATGGCTTCACCTGGAGGAACATCATCAGGATCATCATTCCTGCAACAAAACTCAAGTTCAGAAGAAGATATGCAAATGCAAGTGATGGATGAGAGGAAGAGGAAGAGGATGCAGTCGAACCGCGAATCGGCTAGGAGATCAAGGATGAGGAAACAAAAGCATTTGGATGATTTAATGGCACAAATTGGAAACTTGAGAAAATCCAACAATCAAATTCTGAATAGTATTAATGTTACTACTCAGGAGTTTCTGAAATTTGAAGCTGAAAATTGCATTCTGAGAGCTCAGATGACTGAACTTAGTAACAGGTTACAGTCTCTGAATGAGATTAATACTGTTCTGAATGCATCTGCTAATCATAATCATGATGCTAATCATGGTGTTAATCATGGTTATAATCATAATCAAAGTATGGGAATGTATGGAGGAGGATGTGATTATGGGGATGAATTGTTTACAGTTCATGATAACAGTTTCTTGATGCATCCTTGGGATTCTGCTGCTTCCTGTATGAATCAGCCTATCATGGCATCAGCTGACATGTTTCAGTATTAATTCAACAACCTGCAAGGCATATGATGCGTGTCGTTTCCGCATTCAAAATTAAATTAAGCGATATTAATACGCATAAATATCGTTTTATCAGCATGTCTGGACGGATTCAGTTGTTGTGAGGTCTTAATTAAGAAAAAAGGGGGATTAATCTTCTTAATTTGGGTTTTAGTTAATATCAATTGAATAATTTGTAGCTTAAATGCAACCTGTTCCTGGTTTATTATTAAGTCAGTGATGATTATGTAATCTTCCATGATTAATATTTATATAATCCATGATTTGTAATGCTTAATTTAGTTTCTTATTTTGTTTTTGATGTCTTTTCACAACAGATTTCAGGAGAATATAAATATCTACTCCATCATTGTCACAAAAATAACTACTCCCCTCATACCGATCATATGGTTTAATCAAAGTTCAACAAATGATCGGGAGAATTATTTCCCTCCACAATTTTGATATTTTTGTAGTGTGACACCACAAATCAAATCAACTGGAAAAAAATTGTAACATCTAACCTTGTCATTGGTTAAGTTAATTGACATCTGTTCAAACTAAACTAGACAGGTTCTAGTTATGTTAGCGATTAAAGGAAGGCTAGATAGATTCATAACCCGACTTGATTCAAATTAAAGAGCAATATTGATCAAATAAAATTCAAACTAAATATGATCGACTCGTCTAATCAAACTCGTGTGACTCGATTGCCACCTCTCATGTCAGTATGATGACACTATCATCACTGAGCTATCAACAAACTACATTTAATGTTTGAAACTTACGTTTGTAATTTTGTATGTTTCATGAAGTGATGAAGGTACAACTAATGCTCATATTTGTGGTACCTTCCAAAATTTCTACAGCTATAAAGCATGATGTATCACTTGTTGTTTCACTAAAGACACTTTGAATTAGACGAAGAAGATACGCAACTCTCAGTGACAAATTATGACACAAATTAAACTTGGTTAGAACTTAAAAGTATTCGACACGTATATTTGTCTAACGGTCAAACTCGACTATTAAAACATTCTAATCATGTCAAATCGGTTTTGGATCTTCGTTCATGTAACATATGTAGAGTCCAGCTGAAACATGAGTATTAGACACGTATATTTGAGCGAGTGCCAAACTCGACTATTTCATAAATCAATCTAATCATGTCTAATCGGTTTTTGGATCTTTGTTCAAAACATATGTAGAGTCCAACTAAATGAAACATCAGTATTATACACATATATTTGCTTGAGTGTCAAACTCGACTATTTCATAAATCATTCTGATAACATTGTATCATCAATGACCTAAACTTGGTTAGAACTCAGAAGTACTAGACACGTATATTTGTCTAAATGTCAGACTCGGCTATTTCATTAATCAGTCTAATAATGTCGCCGTGTCGGTTTCCGGATCTTCGTTCACATGTTAACAGGTAGAGTCCGGCTGAAACATTGATCATGCAATCATGCATTAGTACATTACCAACCAACTTAGGAATGAGATGGAGATTTTATGATGTCGACCTACACATAACAAAAACAGACGTTTCTTGACAAGTGTCCTAAATGAAAAAAGGGTACTTAGAGAAATTAAAGGTACCTCCAACCCATTTCTAGTTCTTGTGCGACAACAATAATGGACGTGATCGAATTCAACATTATAGAAATCAGTAGGTCTTGCTTGCGACGGGTCGGATCTTGCGACGGGTATTTTGTGAGAGGAAATGGGTAGAGGGAACAAGGTGGGCACCCCCCATGTGCTTCTCCACTCACCCTTGATGGGTATTTTGTGAGAGAATATGGTATCCGTCACTCATTTGTGACGGATAGTGTCCGTCACAAATGAGAATTTGTGTATAGAAATTTACCCTTCATAACTTTATACAGTAACTTTAAAACAACATACTCCCTCCCATCCACTATATTCTTCCCCTTTCTTTTTGCACAAAGATTAAGAAAATTCATTTGGACCACACAAAACATACTACTCCACTTATAAATGAATCTAGACCACACAAATCTTCCAGAAAAGGAAATAGGGAAGAAAACCTGAATAATCCGAAAAAGGAAAGAGGGAAGAATATAGTGGATGGGAGGGAGTAAGTGGGAACGGAGAGAAGAGAGATCCCACCATGATAGTGAGATTTCAATATGC
>JAGPOY010001957.1:0-15846 GCA_018983105.1 Silene uniflora
GAGGAAGAAACGGGGAAAAACACGAAACTGCTTCTCTACACTTCCTTGGAAGAGGCGCAGCAGGTTGTGCACTCCTTTAAAGAGGCGCAACTACTGTTGCGTCTTTGTGCTGCAGGTGTCCTCTTATAATAAAAAAAACGTGTGTTTGCGGAATCAAAGGAGAAGTGGATGAATGTTTATCTTTTACTCCTAGGATAGAGTTTAAGATGCACGACTTAAACTTTAAAACCAAAATTATATATTTGCAAAATTTCAGAATATTCCGACTTGGAACGGAAAATGAAGACGGTTTTTTACCCGTACTCAGAATTGACTCTAATCACTACCAAAATGACTGTAATGGAACGTAGATGACGACTCGGTTGACCAATGTATTCGAGCAACCTTTTATAAGGCGACTTACGGAATATCATCATAACGTTACTAAAGTTAAATATGTCGTCCGATCATCATCAGGTGCGTGCCTTGCGGAAGGTATAGACACGAATGTCTACATTTTGACGGTAAAATTGGGTTTTACTTTTGGCTCTTATGGAGTGTGTGCGAGCCAATTAATTTGAAACCAACCCCAAAATGGCAATTTGTTGAAAAAAAATTCGATCTTGTTCCCATGTTAGACAGTAATGAGTAATACTAGACATCCTTATTTGAAAATTTGCATTAGTCTCCAAATATTTTCATCAATTTCTTTTTAAATGAAAGGAATTACATAGTTATTTAATCAAATGTAATTTAACGACCTCAGGATATATTGTTTACATCTACAAGATCTAAACTTTTTTCTTTCAAATGTAATTTAACGACCGCAAATCAAGTTTTATTTAATGATTCAATCATTCCTCCACCATGCCATCTCTCAACAACTCCTCAAGGCCTTTTTTGAGTCTATTAGCGGCAATAGCGGTTTCAGCCTCCGGCATACCAGCAAAGGCTATTCGGAGGTGCCCAGGGCAGCCACAGGCACTTCCAGGTATTAAGATGAGGCGGTGCCTACGAGCTAGCCAGCGCACAACATCAAAGTCATCTTGGAAGGAGTCGGGGAGCCTAACCCATAAATAGATAGCCCCTTCTCCTCCTTTCACAGCGTCCTCTCCTAGAATGGCAAGTGCTTCTTTTAGCAAATCTCTATTCTTCACCAAGTCTTTGACTTGGTCTTTCACCCAATCAGTTCCATTCTCCATGGAGTAAAGTGCCAAGTACTGAGATATTATGGATGCACAAATCGGGATGTTATCCTGTACCTTAAGCAGCTGAGTCGAGAAGCCATCTACCTCAGCAGGGTATGCTATCTGCATAATAAGAGAGGCCAGTGAACTAGGAAATTAGATGATACTTACTTCCCTATAATAGTAGGGACAACATTTTTACTGTGCTACAGGCACACGCTTAGGCAGACGACTTACATATCCAACACGCCATCCCATCATTCCATAGGCCTTTGAGAAAGAGAAAATGTTGACTATGTGATCTCCTTCTACACACGAGTGTTTCAGATCATCATCATACATGAAATATCTGCAATAGATATAAACACAGTTTATTATCAACGCTTTCAGATGGAAAAATCAAATAAATTTGGACGGTGACACCATCTCGCACCTGAGTTATATAGGTTTTAAAAGTTACCGTGACCGCATTTTTAGGCGGTTTTGGCCACATTTACTGCTCCAGTAGGATTAGGCCGAGTGACAGCCAATTTAGAGATAAGTCTCAAACTGAGATGAAATAACATGTCTATATGCTTTATGCTTATTATCCACCACCTTTATAATTAATTATAATAGAATTATTGAACCATTATGCAGAAAGATTCCGCGGGTGTAATGAAAGAATAAGAGATTCAAGATAAAGAAAGATTTGACTTACTCATAGGTATTATCTACAATGAGCCAAGATCCAGCCTTTCTACAGAGCTCAGAAATTCTCTACTCAAGGTAAAAGGAGTCAAGTTAGAGGATTTACATGTAGTTTTTACAGAAATCAAACCATCTAGCTTGAGTGTCAATATTATACAGTAATGGATTAACTTGCAGTCAAGTGCAGAAATGGGAGAGAGAACTCAAGGGAAACCGAGAAGAGGAAGAAGACCTTGAGTAGAGGTTCTGGTACGTAGGTTCCTGACGGATTGCCAGGATTAACAACTGAGACCACCTTTGGCGGTGGGTTTGTTTTCTTCAGAGTTTCTTCTAGCCAGTCTAACAAGCAATTATACATTATTTGTAATTAGTCAACGAGCATTCCAGAAAAAAATTACAGACATCAAGGTTTAGAAGCAAAGTTGGAAAGATTGCATTTTGATTCAGTGGTAAAATGGTCATTAACTCATTACCCATTAGTAAAACAAGATATCTTATGATCAATCACCTAATTGACGTCAACATGGTTGAAACATATAAGCGACGGGTTACATCGCTGAAATTTCATTAGAATGGAATATTTAAATTTAAATCAAGTCGTCTTGAGAAAAAAAAACGTAAATAGGCACAGAAATCTGTATAGGAAATTAGTGTGACCAGCATTTAAGCCAAAGTGATTTAAGACCTTCGTCTAACCTACGCATTTGTAACAATTCATATATATTTGGAAGATAAGACAGAAGCATCCAGCTATTTCATATAAAAGTTGTCGTTCATTCCTGCAATTTCTCCAAAATTGACGGTAGAAAATAATAACGTATTTATGGCTAGGGAAAAAAGGTGAAATGTGAAAAGCTAAAATGCTTACGATGCACATTCAGATCGAAGACAGAAGCATCTAGCTATTTCATGGTGTAAAATGTGGTGATCGGATAGGAATCTTGAAAGAGTACAAGAATTACCGAAAACTTCAAATTTGACTGAATTTCCCGTACTAATGACATTGACATACCAAGGCAATGAAGAAAGCAACGACATATACAATGAGATACAATGGACGTTTCAATTAACTATTAGGTCCAAAACTACTAGACTAATCCACAAATTGGCAAGCACAAATAATCCCGACGGAGCCAAAGATTCGCTGTTGTTTAGTTCTTGATCATGATGGAATAAAGCAAAAGGACTAACTAAGTGATTGCGTTTCTTTTTATTGTGATGTAGCATAAGAAGTCCACTTTGTTTTTACAACACACGAGTAAGTTCGTGTACATGAGATTTCTCTTACCCCCACCATATGCAAGAGGCCTAAGGCACTCTAGTAATATTGTTTTTGTAACAGTCAATTGATGTGTACCATTTTCATTATGAGCTTGTTTGGGATGCAGGAATTGAAGGGAAAAGAAGGGGAGCGGGAAGAAGCTTGTTTGGTTAGCAAATAGGGTAGGAGGGAAATGGATGGATTAATTTTTTGCTCCTATAAGGTATTCTCCCTCCCTTCCATCCCCTCACTCTTTTTCTCCCATCTTTTTTGTATCCATACGCACCCTATTGGTCCACAAACAATCTTTGTGTATTGTTAACACAGTAGTAAGGTCGTCGACAAACAATCTCTATTTAAGTTGTTAACATGAGAATAAGGTGGTGTCCGACCATTGACTGACAACCTCTTGAGGCATTGGTGGTGTTGTTAAAAATAGTAGCATGTGTACATAAGGAGCTCAAATTATTGGCACATCTAAAGAAATTCAGAGTCTAGATCCAAAAGTAAATATGGAATCCCCTGAAACTTTTAAGTCTATCAGCTTACAGAAGTGGCTAAACTACTCTGACTTTCTAAAGTCACAACACTACTACTTGCTGCCCTATACAAGAATTGCAAGTTTTGCATACCTACCGTAATAGTTCTTGCACATAAGTGAAGCATACAAAATTCACACACAGTGTGGACTCTAAATGCTTTAGATGTATAATAGTCAGGTGACAGCAGTATTAGATTAACGAAGAGGTTTCTCACCTGCGTCTGGGTAAAGGGTCTCAGGACTACCAGGCCCAACCAGTATGTTGGTAACACCGGTCATTTGAAAGGACATGTATGCATTGAAGTAATATGGTGCAAACATAACTACAGAATCCCCGGCATCACATAGCGCGAGAACAAGATTCACAAATGCCTGCCATTAAGGTATGAAAAAAAATTAGCAGGGTCCTGAGAAGATTAATGACGAAAGATAATCCACTTTTTTCACTATTGAAATAATCCACAAAGTAGAACTCTATAATCAAACTCAGGTCAAGCATATGTTACTCCAACTCGGCTTCAAGTGTCCGACGCGGCACGGGGCCGGTGTATCTAACATTCTAGCATAACTATTTTGTCAACAAGTTACACACTTTTGGCGTGTAATGAAGTGCTGAATGTTGAGTCGTGTCAGAATGTCAAACACGTGACATGAAACCAATCTGAATCGTCGAAGTAACATAAAACCAAACCGAAAATAAAATGACAGAACATTGAAAATGGATGAATAGTAGCACTAAATATATAAGACTAAACCCAAAAACCATAGAAAACAAGTTTGTTTCTTTGTAAAAAAGAAAACAATTCTTCACCTGATTAGCACCGGCTGTCACCATGATCTTGGATTTGTTCAACTTATTCTCTCTTTCCAACTGGCAAGCAGAGATAATATCAGAATCTCAGTAAAGTTGAGACAAATATGGTGCAAAGGTTTTAGTTTAACAAACAAAATATGAATATGTGCCAAAATGAACTAAAGTATACACACTAAACGTGTGCCTATTTTATTTGTCGTTTGGACTTGGATTGGGCACAGTATGAAAGACCTTTTAGAAGCACATAATCCTCCAGGAGGGCGGCTAGGGCGGGGACATAAGGGCCTTTATGACACAATTAACAATTCGATTCATTTTCAATTAGGACTTGCTCTAGCTTCTTTATGAGTCATAACTTGTCTACCAATTATAGCAAAAATTATAAATAGTACAATGCAGCAAACACGTGAACTAATGCAGGGAATAGCCATAGCCTGTAAGCCACTAAGCTCATTAAACTTGGAAAAAAAAAAAATTGAAGACAAGTACCTTTTTCATCAGTGCATCTCTTAGTTGAGGTAACCCTTCATCGGAACCATACTGACTGATTTCAGGTTCAAATACAAGTTCTTTAAGTTTCTCCAATGCTCGTTTTGGTGGCTGCCAATGAACTACACCCTACATAAAGAGCAGAAATGTAAGAGGGCCAGCTGCAATAGCACCAAAACCATCCCTAATTATACAAAATGTGTGTAGGTAGTCTATACAAAACAATACGCGAGGCTGTAACCTCTGGTAGCATTATAAGAGCATCCACATCTTCCAGTGAGTGCCTCATAACACATTCCACGGATTAATTAAGCAGAAAGCATAAAGATTAAAGTACACAAACGTGAAGATGATTACTGCTATATCATCTTGAAAAAAGAGAAATTAACACCCAAAGCAACTTAGGTAAGGGTTGAACTTTGGGGCACAAGAGCGACTGGCTGAAAAATTGCAGGCTCGAACAAACATTGGAATATTAAGCCAGATACCAGGGATTTCATTCTATAATGTGTAAACTAATAGAACAAACTCTCAAAGGGAGCAAAACAGATATTTATCGCTTTTATGTTATTGTGATATCTTCCAGCAGGCAAATTTAGCCAGCCATAAGAGAAGCATTGCTCGACAAGCAACCCTCTACATTCCTCATTTCCAGCAACCTCTATTTTCTGACACATTCATGCTTGACTGTTATGATCCGAAGCTAAACTCATCCAGCAACAAGAACTTAGTAATTGGAAGTCCTATACATCTTAAACACTGACCATAGATGACTAAGCTCATAGAAAGGTACAAAAACAGACATCATACAGCTAGTCCTTAAAACTATACATTCCTTGCTTTTATAAAGCGGATAATCTGTGTTTACTACTCTTGACAGTCTTGTTGGTAGAAAACCTTTACAATGTTGTTGGTGACCTTAGTACAGACTACAGACATGCCATAAATAATAATTCCTGTCTCTAAAAGCCAAAATATTACAAAACAGCTACCAGCAAACCATAACCAACTACAAACAGCAAAACGTGCTTCCGAGGAACCTCGCGAGCAATGAAAAGAATCTCTAAATCACACATACTCCGTATATAGTTAACAACCTTTATTCCCAATATGTTTTTCAACAATTCGCCATTGACGATTTTCTAACAGAATAACAACACCATGCAAGATGTGAATGAGAGAGAAATCTATCAAGTCTTTTACATTCAAGTCAATGCCCATATTAAACTCAATTTAACACTGATTCTTTCGAGGTGTGTATAGCACACTTTTCTGATACCGGTATCACCAACGTATTTCCATCTCCAATGGACTCAAAGACTTCTTAATAAATTCTTTTTTTTCTAGATTATGATCCAATGAAGCAAAATGGCTCACTAAAACGGCTGACTCCTTGTTATTGCGATGTACTCCGTAGCATTTATTCAATGCAATTCTCATACACAACTTTCATCTTAAGTCATAAATTCCAAAAACAGTTGCATGTGTTGTGAACACAGGTAAGGTTGCTTACATCCGACCACTCTAACATCATAATTCGTCTCCGACGACTAGATGATCCTAGATTGCTAGACCATGAATGAAAAGATGAATACTTTAGACAATAAAACAATATAACAAGAAAAAGGGAAATGGATGCACAAACCTGAGCCAGGGACACAGCATCTTTGGTAGACCTGTACAATTCTTGTATCTGCACAATTTTTATACAACAAAAATCTCACTTTCCAGTTCCCAAACCAAAACATCCATAAACTCCAATTCACCATAAAATTCAGAGCCATTTCTAAAAAAACATGACATCTATCTATATGCATAATAAACTTGGGATGCTATAAAAACATTAGCAAAAATTAAAACTTTATATTAAAATATCCGTCTCAAGCAAGACCTATTAACATCAAAATGCAAACCTGAACCATGACTGGTGAATCTGTCTCCAAAGCTCTTCTTGCAAGTTTCCCATATGAACCCATTTTGATTTTCACCCTCCTCTTTTTTCTCTATTTCCTTCCCTCTATATCTTCTCTTATACTATCTCTATTTTTATTTATTTTTTGGCTAAATTCAAAGTCAAAAACTTACCTACCCACAAGGCCACAACTAATCCTCAAATACCCTTCTTGCCAAAATAGATCAGAACACTCTTATTTTTCTAATCACAAATTCTCATCTGTGACGGACAAAACTTATAACATGAGACAAAGAAGAAGTGAAAGGGGGCAAGTAAGAGACTTGTAACCGTCACAAACAAGACAGACTGTTTACTAATTAATTAAATGTAAACAACAATCCTGCACTTTAGGCTTTTCTTATTCCTTTTGTATTGTTCTACAAAGTTAGGCAACTACTTACTACCAATTACTAATTACCAATTAAATAAATAACTTAATCCCATAAAAAACAACAACCACCAATTAATTGTATATTAATCAAATCATATGACTTTAAAACCAAAAAGATGCAGGAAGAAAAGGGTGTTGTCTTTTTCCCACAAAAGACATTTGTTTCTTTTTACAAACCCACCAATATTTTACCAATTATTAATCACTTTCTATATAATAACATCCCATTTCAGCAATGATTTTATTATATTATTTAATAATTTGTATTGAAATTTGGGGTAAGAAATTCAGTGTGTGTTGTTTTTTGTAAATAATGGAGAAAACGAGAGAACATAGATTCGGTTTTATAGACAAGAGTAGTGTGAAACTGTGAATTAAAAAAGGCAGAGAAAAGACAAATGACAGAGAGAAAGGTGGAGTAGTAAATTCAGTGCCTCATCAAATCGAGAAAAATAAACATAGGTGTATTTTTTTTTTATTAAACATATACTCCCTCCCATTCGTAATAAAGGTCCTTTTGTGAGAGGATGACACAAGAATTAAGTAAATGAGTTAAATAATGTAAAGTATTGTAGTGGGGTAAGGTAATTGGAGGGAGGGAAGGTAATGTGAGTATTATTGTGAGTGGAGTGATTAAAATAAGTACTCCCTCCTATTCACTGTTTTCTTCCCCTTTCATTTTCCCCTAAGAAATAAGAGAGTGAATTTGGACCACACAAAACACACCATTGAATTTGGACCACACATATCAACCCAAAAAATGAAATAGGGAAGAAAACCTGAATAACCGAAAAAGTAAATAGGGAAGAAAACCCTGAATATTAGGGAGTATAAAACATTACCAAAAATAGATAATGGAACATTATTATGAATAGACCGAAATGGATAATGGGACACTTATTATGAATGAGAGGGAGTATGTATTTTCTTTATCTTATTATCGCAAATTTTATTTGTATTTTTCTGAGTTTGTGAAAGTTTATGAAGTTTATAGTTCGATTTTAATTTTTTTTTCCGTCAAACTCTAATTTAACTAAGTTTGTATGTGATGTTTTTTAGTTTTATTGTAAATTTTTTGAGCTTAGTGTTTTAGTAAATGAAATCAGTAACTTTATACTAAAACTCATAATTTTTAAAACAACGGATTTTTCCCATGGTACCCCTGTGGTTTGTCACTTTGTCCATGGTACCCCTTTTTTTAAGAATGTGTCCATGGTACCCTTGAAGTTCATTATTTGTGCCAATGGTACCCTTGTTGGGTTATGGGTGTTAAATTAAGACTAACGGAGTTAGATTAAGGCAATAACTTTTTTTTGGCGGGAAAATTAGTTTTTTTTAACAACTTTATTAAAAAACGGTGCTTGTACCAAATACCCCTGAGGTTTGCAATATACCATTTTATCATTTAGCAGCTACTTATCATCTCTGATGAATAATCAATAACAAGGAAGAGGTCGATTTTTCTTACAATCAAAATGATGAAGATGAAGTAAGAAGGAATTTTATTGAATGCGAATGAATTAAGGAGGAACTTTGTTGAAAGTGAAATAAAAGAGTACTCACGAAGCTTTGTATTTTCTACTAATAAAGAACCAAGTAACAGAACGACTATACCTCATCACATCTCGAAATTGCTAAAGCCAATTTATTAATAAGATCATAATCCCTCTTTTGGTTTCTTTAATAAAAAAAAGAAAAAAAAAATATTTGTAGTTTTTAAGGGTTTGATAAGAGAGTATAAAAAGGGATTAAGAAGTATAAGAGTCATTAGGAATAAGTTTTGTCATCCAATTGTAGACTACTAACGGAATTAGTAACGGCAGTGGTACACTAGGCACAAAAGATGAACCTCAAGGGTACCGTAGACACATTCTTAAAAAGAGGGGTACCATGGACAAACTGACAAACCACAAGGGTATCATGGGAAAAAACCGTTAAAACAAAACTCAAAAACTTTATTATAATGCTCAAAAACTATTAATCTGGTGGTAGTACCTCCGATGCATAATCCACTTACTGGATCAAATCCGGGAGAGAAGTATGGCTCTTTTTTTTTTTTGGTAATTCTCATATACAACGGTCTTTTCCGTATTTTTCTAAAAAAGTCACTTTTTGATTAATAGTGATTACTTTGGAAAAAATGGCAGAGTGATGAGGTACTGGTCCACTTAGAGGACTATACAAGCATACAACCAATTGTATACATCTACTAGTATAAATTTGGAGCTTTATAGCAAATGACTTGAGCAGAGTTGAGCTTATATGTACATCTTACGAGCTTTATTGAAAAGAATTGAGCGTCTTTATAAAAAATTTTAACTCAAAATATTGCATTGAAACTCAAAAATAATACAAATAAATTCAATAGATTTTAAATTTAACATCTAAAAACTTAAAATGTAATTCAAATTTTTTAAAAGTTCAAAAAAATTGCATATAAGCTCAATTAGATTTGGGCAAGTGTTAAATTCGCGGGAGTAATGTATGGAAACACGGAGATTGTCAACCCATACCCCTCCTATCTATCATGTGGGTCCCAGTTAAAGGACTTTGCAGTGCACAAAAAAGGGCACTCTTGGAATGCTCCCTATAATACCCGTGTATTGGTTCAATCTTCCCGTGAAAATGTGTGCACCCTTAGATTTGTGTTGGATGTATAGTCTTATTTGTGGGTACGGTCGTGCATGAGAGAATTTGGTTTTCTTTTTAACTAAACAAGAGTGAAATTGGCTTTTACAAGAATTTTATTTTTCAATGACTAATGACTAGGGTCTATTATAAAACGATTTTATGATAATCATAATGTGGAGTAACGTTTAGAATCGTGAATAGTCAACTAGAAAACGTAATGTTAACTACGTATTTATGTTGATAAGTAATTGTGTAAATTACAAGTAATTTGTTGTATACATGTGTACAAATAATACGAGTATTGTATAAGTATTATTGTTTTTATGTTAGGGCAAACTTTTATAAGATGATTTTGGGTAGGAGTAATTTCTTATTTTTTTTTCATAATTTTCAATTTTTTTATGGTCAAAATTTTACAACTTTTACCCAAAAGTCAAATAAAAGAGCTTTTAAGATGCAAGGCGTATTAATTTAGATGATAAAATTAGATTATTTTTAAAACGAAACAAGTACTCCTTCTCTCCCGGTCATTGGTTGTCGTAATTTAGATGATTAAATTAGATTATAAGTAGGCCGACCTTTGGATAAAACAAAGCTTTCCACGGTAGACTTGAGTACTACGGTTGGCTCTACTTGCTAGATGTTGCCGAATGTTCGGGTTAAGTAGATTATATGCCAAGGAGGTATCATTAGTTTGTCTTTATGCATGAGTACCCGAAGATGGCACATGCATTCTTAAAAGGTTGCATCAAGCTCACTCAAATTTACACACTTGTTATTGGTTTTTGTGAAGTTGTTGCTTACAAATTAATGAAGATAATGACATAACTTCACTGTTAACTTAGTGGGTGTTTGGTTGGGAGGTTTGAAATGAAATGGAATGGATACTAGTGATTTTAGTGCGTGTTTGGTTGGGGCATTTTGGAATGGAGTTAGAATCCATTAATACTAATGAGATGATTAGTTGATTATAGTTTTTATTTTTTATTTTTTTCATTTTTTTGTTATTTTACAAGATAATCCTTAGTTTTTCCGATTTTTGTAAGGTAACCTTTATTTAATTAAACTTTCAGTGGTAATCATATACTCTGTACGGAGTACTCCCTCCTACTCAGAATAACTGTCCATTTGCCAATTCTGTCTATCCACACAAATGTCTCATTTGCTATATTTGGACATGTTTTATGACTATTCTACCATTTGCTCTTTTCATTATTTATAACTCAACCCACTCATAACCCATTGTTTTTCATTATTTAACTCACTTTTTTATTCTTACCCCAAACAATAGTTTTCATTATTTAACTCAATTCCTTAATTTTCATATCATTTTCATTTGGGATAGTTATCCTGGGTAGGAGGGAATATATTTTAATGAGCATGACCTTATTTTTCCAATCCGTCAAACTTGATTGTTAACTTAGGCTCCGTTTGGCAAAACTAGCTGAAAATGTACTTGAAACCTGAAAAGGTAACTGAAACCTGAAAAGGTAGCTGAAATTTTCGACCTGAAAAGGTACCTGGTTATTATTAAAACTGTTTGGAAGTGTAGCTGAAAAAGTAGCTGATATTTGACCAAATGATGCAAAAGGACATGGTTATTATTGCTATCGTTTATGTTTTTGGTATTATTTTTGTGCTATTGTCGTTGACGTTGTTTGTAATAAAGTCATAATGTAGTTTTCTCGGTGTATTCGCACAAGTCTCCAACATGTTTCTAAGAGAATGAGAACAATAATTAATATATCACGATTAGGAAAAAAAAATACAGAAGAGTTTTCATCGAAAAATGTATTATATAGATACAAAATTAATTATCTATTAAACTCATACAAAAAAAAATTAAAAATTAATTATAAGGCTGTCTTTATATTAAATGAGGTTTTTTTTTTTCTTCAATTGATGTCACTAAAAATTTGAGGACAAAATAGGAAGATAAAAATGAATCAGGTACCTGATTTCTCAAATGTTACATGAGGTAGCATTTCATTTCAGATACCTTTTTTTTAATCAAATAAGGTGTTTGCCAAACGCGTCAAAAGAAAAAAAGGTACCTGAAATTTTGGTCAAATAAGCTACTTTGACCAAATCAGGTACCTGAAATGACTTGCCAAACGGAGTATTAATGATATGGCTGTTAACTTGGTGACATGGACTTTAGTTAGTTTTCCTCCACTTCTTTTACATAAATTTTTTTCTCCATTTTTTTTTCTAAACAAAGCAACAAAAAAGATGAAATGCGAAGAGGACCAAAAAATATACTCTCTCTATTCAACTCCACAAGGCCATTATCTATTTTACGCACTATTCACAAATGAGCATTCACTATGAATTTTCTCTCAATACTTAAGTGAAAATATATTCATGTGAGATCTTGTTTGATTCGTCTTTACGAGTACATTAAAAATATCTAACTTTTATAATTTTTGCAAATACGCAGTTAACGATATTTAGCGCGGAAAACACGCGTTGACAAACGTGAAAAAAGAAAGGAAGCTTGTGGCCTGGAGTTTTTTTTTTTGTTTTTTTGTTTTTTGTTTTGATAAGGTAAGAAAACTAGATTGATCCTCTTGGATAGGACCAACATATCTCATCCTTTCGAATGAGTAAGGTAAGTTGAAGCCATCGGCTTTCAAACCACCTCGAAAGAGTTGGACATGAATGTCCAATAGAAGCCATGAAGTCAGCAACCTTGCTTGCTTCACGAAAGCAATGTTTAATTATCACTTCATCGAAAAAATAAAGGTCTAATTTCACATCCTTGATAATACTAGAAATCTCCCAGGGAATTTGCCAAGTATCTCGAATTGAGTTAATTACAAATAAATTATCACCCTCCACAATTAACTTTGAGATTCCTAAGTATTTAGCTGCTAAAATACCTTATTTTAAAGCGAGAGCTTCCGCAACAAGAATACTATTGGTTCCGCACTTTTTTGCACCTAACAAAATGACATTACCATTATGATCTCTTATAGAATATCCTAGAGCAGCTTTATTGCCATTTATTCTCGATCCGTCAAAATTTAGCTTTAGGAAACCGTTTCTAGGTTTCTCCCACCAGATTTCTTCCTTATTAGAAGTGTTTCTAGCTGACTTGTCTTTCTCGGGATTATTGAGATCCTTATGTCTAGTCTCGTTCCAGGTCTTAGTGCTATTATTACATAAAGTAATAAGTTTGCTTATATTGAAATGAACATTATTAAAGATAATGTCATTTCGATAAAACCATGCATTCCACCAAATAAAAATAATCTTAATGAAATCATCATTTGGAATTAAGTATTTGAGATAATTAAGCTTCATTAGAAAACTCTGACTTGCAATATTATCATAATTTGACAAAAAAATGTTGTAGCTAATAATGTTCATGTCTTGGATAACAGACCTAATTAAAGGACATTCGTAAAAGAAATTATCTTTGTTTTCAATAGGATAGTTGCACAAAATACAATGAGGTGGAAGATTAATATGACTTTTGAGAAGCCTATCTTTCGTTGGGAGACCGTCAACACTTACTTTCCAAAGAAAAAATTTCAACTTTGGAGGAATATTCTGTAACACTCTCGAATTTCGTCTAGATTTAAAACTTTTATTATTACAAATAAAATGCCAAAACTCGGAGATGTTAACTAACAGTAACCAAAGTAGTACAATCTTAAAACCAAAATCAAAGTGCTTAAAATTAAATAAGTATAATGTTTACAACCTTATTATAAAAATCCAAATGACAAATATTAAAAATCCAACCACATAAAACTTAAAGTCTAGAAATCCGAATAACTTTATTAAATAGTTTGTTGTCAAAATCCGAGGCTAGCTAAAACGCAATCTCACAATCCCATGTCCCGCGCTAATCATGCATACCTGCAGCAAGTTATTTAAAACAAAACAAACATCAACATAAAGGTTGAGTAAGTACGACCCGAGTCTAGTAAGACACTTATAAAACTCATTTGGAAATAAGTTACTTGCTGGTTTTCGCAAACAGAGTAAAGGTAATTTAAACTATTTCAAAAGCAGAAGTAGCGTAAGACAGAGTATGTAACCAACAGTATAAAAGTATAAAAGAGAGAAAGAGAAAGAGAGAGTTTCATCTGATGTTCAGATAGAGCATGATAGTGGAAGTACACAGTTGAAACGCAACTATGAACCAAGTAAGTAAGGAGCAGAAATTAATTGCTTAGGAGCCCAAAGTCTATAAGTATGCATACCCTCACTGCGGCCTACAGTGAGAAGAACAGAGAGGAGGGTTCGATCAATTGCCCCCAAGAGTATAAGTAGTAGTAGTAGTAGTAGTAGTAGTAGTAGTAGTAGTAGTAGTAGTAGCAAGAGTCTCACTATCAGATAAATGGGATCATCAGGATAGAATAAGAGTAGTTGTCAAGACAGTATAAAGAATAATTAACAAGTAAAAGTAATATCAAGCCAGTATAAATAATTCAGAGTAGAAAAGCCAAATACCATTTGTATAAATAAGAACAATAACATTTGAGAAAGAGTAAATAAAATTTATTTAGTAAATACATTTGCACAAGCGGAAGCTTTAGAAATAAGTAGAAAGAGAGACGCAATCGTACTTACCTCGAATAAGCAAGCAAATAGTCACACAAGAGAAAGAAGCTAAAACAGCTCCTCGACCCACTCGGATTCTACAATTAATTATTAAAGGAATAATTAATAACTAACACAAATTCTATAGTATATGACCCGATTAAACAATTACTAGTTAAGCTACCCAACCAAGTGTAGTGTACCCGTCTCATAAAACAGTTTTATTAAAGTCACAGATCAAACTCAACAATTGAAACAAAAGCTACCACACACCTCAAACCCCATTCTTACGTGAAACATAGCCCAATTCAAATTCCCATGTCAGACCCAAGCAATTTACGTACACCATCCATACATACAATACCATCATTCCAATGCTTACACTACATGATGCCCGTACTTTCGCTCTTTAATACTCCCTTCTATTCAGGGTTTTCTTCCCTATTTCCTTTTTCGGTTATTCAGGTTTTCTTCCCTATTTCCTTTTTTGGGTTGATTTGTGTGGTCCAAATTCAATGGTGTGTTTTGTGTGGTCCAAATTCACTCTCTTATTTCTTAGGGGAAAATGAAAGGGAAGAAAACAGTGAATAGGAGGGAGTAATATTTTCCATGACACTACTCGTACATACTCACCAGCCCATAATACGCTGCTATTACGACTCGAAAGCGTCACGAAACATGTCGAAACAGTCTACTTTAGTCACCCTAACATCTCTCCATCATCATCCGAGCAATCCTACGCAAAAGCCGTCCGAACCGCTACGTATATAACTCGGAAACAGAGCAGCGAAACCCGACATCAATACTCCATAACTAAGCCAACGAAAATCATCCTTACATGCTTAATAATCACACCAATACTCCTGTTGCAGCATATAAGATGCTTAATTAACTTAAATTTCAGAAGAGTAAATAAAGGTGAAACCTTTATTAGTTTTGGAATGAAGCAAAGTTACCAATTTGGTGAAAGAATTGACAGAATATTAACCCAGCAGCAAAACCAATGTAACAGTGAGTTTTACCTCAACAACAATGACAGATTCACGAGCAAAAGACAGTAAAAACAACAAGATAATACTGCCACACAGGTCAGTAAAAGAGCTGAACCCACACATGTATTCAGTTCTTACTCCACACAGGAAGAAGGTCTGCAATTGCAGGTTTTTTGGTCATTCATTCATTGCCCCTTTGGTGAAACAACTACAACCCTATATAGGCTAAACAATGTCTGAATTTAGGATAGAAACAAACGATAATAAAGGATAACCAGCTAATAGTACAGTGCTGGACAAACAGACAAAATAACAGCTATGAAATCGTCCTATGTCATGTGCTCCTGTTGGAGTCTCATTTCC
>JAGPOY010001958.1:0-15674 GCA_018983105.1 Silene uniflora
TAGTAGTAATAACAATAACAATAGTAATAATAATAATAATTAATAATAACCGGGCGGCGGTATCCGCCCTATTGCTGTGGGTACGATTTGGAGGCGTCTTGTTTCCAAGGTCGGTGCTTTTCTGACAGGTCCGTCCTTGAGTGGTTATTTTGCTGGGCTTCAGTTCGGGGTTGGTGTCTCCGGTGGTGGTGAAGCTATCTTGCATGCCTTGAACCGGTTTTTTGAGAGTCGAGGGGATGAGGTGGACCTTTCCATGCTCTTGGTTGACTTTCAGAATGCTTTTAACATGGTCGATCGTGAGGTCATGTTACGCGAGGTCCGCAGTCACTGCCCTTCTCTCTCTCACTGGGTGGAGTTTTGCTATTCCCGTCCTGCCCGTTTATATTATGGTGAGCACAGCCTCCAGTCTTGTCAGGGGGTTCAGCAGGGTGACCCTTTGGGTCCTTTGCTCTTTTCGTTGGTGCTGCATCCTTTGGCTTGTAAGATCCGAGACTCTTTTGACTTGAACTTGCAAGCGTGGTACTTAGATGATGGCACTATTGTCGGGGATACCTTAGTCGTGGGGAAGGTTTTGGAGCTGATTAGCGAAGATGGTCCTCGATCGGGTCTTCATCTTAACATCCGTAAAACGGAGGTCTTTTGGCCTACCGAAGACCCCAGGAGCCGTTTTCCGGGTGTTTTCCCCCCTGACATTGCTAGACCGCTGCGTGGTGTCAAAGTCCTTGGTGGCCCTGTGAGTGTGTGCCCAGTCTTCAGCAGTGAGCTTGTGATGGGGCGGGTTACCCGGACAGTTGGGCTTATGGATTCTGTTGCTGCGATTGATGATCCGCAGTGCGAGCTTCTGTTGCTCCGTGCTTGTACTGGTATTTCGAAGCTTTATTTCGCTTTGCGTACTTGCCCCCCTTCTGTTTTCGGGCCAGCTGCGCTTTCTTTTGATGAGGCCCTTCGCTCTCATTTGGAGCGTATTGTCACGGCGTCTGGCCCTGGTTTTGGTGACTGGCAATGGCGACTTGCCACCCTCCCGTTTGACTTTGGTGGGCTGGGTGTGTACGCTGCCGAAGATGTTCTACACTATGCTTTCTTGGCTTCACGGTTGCAGTCTGTTAGGTTGCAGGATCGGCTACTTCGTGACTCTGGTGTCTTGGCTCGTGGTCCTTCTTTTGATATGGCTCTGAGTGAGTTTATTGAGGTTACAGGTTCTGAGCGTAACCCTTGTGAGATCGCTGCCCCCAAACTTATGAAGAATCTGGCAGATATTTATTTCAAGCGGGTTGTTGCTGTTGCGGACTCTGTTTTCTCTTTGACTCTTCGACAGGTTGTTTTATGGATGTCTCAGCAGGGTGGGCACTCGTCGGATTGGCTGCGTGCGGTCCCTATTTCTGGGTTGGGACTGACTATGAACAGGAGGACCTACCGTTGTGTGCTCAGTTATCGGTTGGGTATTCCTTTGTTCTCGGTGCCTGGGCCATGTTCCGCTTGTTCTCGGGTTTTCGATGGAGATATCCACGGGGATCATGTTTTCTCGTGCGTTAATGTTGTTGGTGTCAAACATCGACACAACCTTGTTCGGGACACCCTTTTGGATATTTGCTTCCGATCTGGGATCTCTGCTGGTAGGGAGGTGGATATTGGCTTGCTCGATGGGAATGGCGGGTCCTTGCATCCTGCGGATTTGCTGCTTTATTCCTGGGACAGGGGGCGTGATTTATGTGTGGACCTGGTCGGGTCTTCACCTTTGACACAGTCTGGGATGGCTGACTTCTCGCCCGGCGGGGTGGTGGCTGCTGCTGCTCGACGGAAGTGCGCCAAATACCAGGACTTGTGTTCGGAGCACGGTTATGGTTTCTTGCCGTTCTCTTTCTCTTCGTTGGGGGAATTGGGGGAGGATGCTATCGCCTTGCTCAAGCGGATTCAGAAGTACTCCGTCTCCCAAGATGTCGGGGCGCGTGCTGCTGCTTTTATTTTTACTCGACTTAGCTTTGCTATTGCTAAGGGGGTGGGAGCGCATATTGTGTCTCGACTGCCCACCAATTTCTTGTAAAAATATTGATTGTTTTTAATAAAAGTTCCCAATTTATTATAAAAAAAAAAATAATAATAATAATAATAACATAATAATGCCACATTCAATATATTTTATTATGACTTTTTCTCTTCCCCCACTCATTCTAAGTTTTCTTTAAAAATTTTCATTATATATATTTCATTTCTTCAAATGAAATTGCATATGTTATGTGTAGATTGATATATTGTTGGCGACTTTTTTTTTTTTTTTTTGAATTTTCACATTTCTATTAGTAAATTAATATTAAATTCTTTATTTTGTTGTGTTTTATAGGTTTTATTGTCATGATCTTCTTTCAACACTTTGTAAGTTACTACTTTCACCTATCCTTTTTGCTTTTTTTTTTGTTATTATTAATTATCTCCTTAAGTTCGTGAAATCATGGTGTTATCTATGAAAAACTGTTGCTTTTATTCACCTTCTATATTAACTAGTTTTATGCCCGTACAAAAAATGTACGGGTCTATTTTTAAATATTTTGTTATTCATAAATATGTTTACTAATTAATGTAAATATAATTTAACATAAAAATTAAGTGAGAAATATATAAATTTAGAAAAGCAGCCAAAATGTAATATTTGCTGTATAAGTATATTTTATAAAATAGATTTAATTAAATTAAAATTTGATTAATAACGTAAATAGTAGAGTAAAAAAAAACGTTTTTTAAAGGTGTTACTCACCTCATATTTGAACCTAATCTAACTCGAAACATGTATAAACTCACATTTGTATAAAGAGTAATTTAGATTTTACTTCCTTTTAAAATACGTTTTGCTAAAATTACTCCCTTTTATAACCATTTCCTAAAATTACTTCCATAACTTCACCCCAGGCAAGAATTTGCTCCCAAATCCTAACTCAGGTGTAATATTCTGTCTTTTTTTGTGTTTTCCCGGCTTTTTTCATTTTCATGACTATTTTGCCCCTGTAATATCTTCACCCTCGTGTTATAATCTTTTCTCTTAAACCATATCACTCTATATCGTCTATTCTAACATTCTAAAATTTCACTCAATTATTTCTACAATTTGGGGGGCAAATTTATTTGAAGGTGAGTATCTTTCTTTCTCTCTTCCTTTATTTCAAATTTCGTTATTTTAAACATCTTCATTGTTGTGTTTTATACGATTAATTCAAATTATAATTTTGGGGACGATTGAAGGGGGAAAATTGGGTTTTACGGTTTGAATTTTGAGAATTGAGTATATGTGTTTGTTTGAATGAGAGAGTAATTTTGATTTGTGTTTTTCCTTTGAAGGGAAATTTTGATTTGGGTTTTTAATTGAATGAGTGTAATAGGGAGTAATTTTGATTTGGGTTTAAATGAATGGCAATATGGTCACAAATTTGTTTTTTTTACCTCAAATGGGATTTTGGGGGATTTAGGAGCACATTCTTGCCTGAGATGAACTTTTGGGAGTAATTTTAGCAAATCGTTTTAAAAGGGAGTAATTTTAGCAAAACGTGTTTCAAAAGGGAGTAAAATCTAAATTGCTCTTGTATAAACCTATATTTTATCACAAATTTGGATTCAATCTGTTACTTGCTTTTTAGTCAATTCGTACTCTTTCATGTGTATTATAAATGTTTTCTCAATTGTTTCACATATATCTTAGTCAAATTTTTTTTAAAAAAATATTTCAGATTTATTGTTTTAGATCTAGGCGAGTAAAAAAAATCTTTCGTTGAAAGTTGAAACAAAATATTTACATTGATCTTTTGCAATTGAATTTTTTTTTAACGTTTATTTTCATGTTCTTTTTATTATCTGTACTTATGAATTTTTTTTAACCTAATTCTATTTTTTTAAAAACTTGTACTTCTGTTTTTTAGTTTTAGTTTTATACTCTTTCCATTTTATTTGTAATAAGTTTGTGTATGTGTGACATTTAATAGAAACAGAAAAGCATAGAAGTGGGAATTCAAGCTCCTTAAATCATGGTATTGGAATTAATGAAATCATAAGAGAATAATGATAAGAGAATTAAATCTCATCAATGAACGTGGGTATAAAAAAAAATTGGCGTTTTCAACCCCTAAAAGCAAGGAGCCAATCACAATCATCTAAATGCTTTAGCTTTTATAGATAAGGGATTTTGGAGGTAATTTACATCATTATAAAGTCATATAAAGCAAACTCATTATTTGCTTAACCCTTTGATTTTCATATATATACTCCGTATAACTTTTATTCTTACCAACTTTAAGAGATCTATTCATTATTTTTGGGTAATCAACAATGTACAAAACTTTTGTGACGAAGGTATAAATATGCCCCCCTCTTTCTCATTCATCTATTTATGGTTTTTATTCTTTGAGAGGAGTATATATGTTAATCAAACCTAAATATATGATTATGACAACGTGAGTATATATATGTTTTTTTTTAACAAAAATGATATGCTTAATTATTGCTATATTGTTTACTTTTCATATCGTGTAGGTTGTTTGACAGATTCATGAAGGCACTACTCCGTACGTAATAAGTATTCGCCTTTTTCAAAAGGAATGTAGAGGAGTATTATTTAATATTCACAATTTATTTAATTTTCCCCTAATTAATATGTATAAAATATATAGTCGTAGTAATGATTTTACTTAAGTCATGTAATTTGTTGAAGTTATATTTTGATTTTCAGTTATTTCGTCATTTTTGGATTTATACATGAGTAATAGATAGATGTCAAGACTTATAGTCTTCATTGTTCTTCTTTATGTTGATGAGTTGATAGCTTTTGTATATACATTATCTACATAAAATTATGTTAACGAGGATTAACTTATGATGGTTGGTTTATGCATAAGTTATTGCCGTATTTTTCTTCAAAGCTTTCTCAAAATTTCTCAAAATTTTTCACGAGGATTAACTTATGATGGTTGGTACCGTTTTCGTGCATATGTTCACGAGGATTAACTTATAATGCTTTACTCTAATATTTGAGTTCACACAATTAATTCTTTGGTATATCAACATCCTCCGAATAGATACCGGGATAATTTTTTTAAATTATATTTATTAAAAAAACATTATTGTTTTTATTATCAAGCGCAAGATCGAAGATAAGAGGTGAAAGATCTCTTCATTATAATATACGAACCAAAATTTTTAGTGATAATAGTAATGATGTCTTAGAATCGTGTTTGAGGTGCAACGATGTATGCCATAGTTTTATTTTTTATTGTGTTAAAATACTTAATGCGGTGAAGTTACGATGAGTTGTATAATTTATATGACAGAGGTTCTTAATTGTATTTCCATATAGTTTTATAAAAATAACATTAGATTAGAAAAAATGTAATAAAAAATAATTACTTTCAATAGCCCATGAGTTCATATTACTTACTCGTTTGCTAAGTCTATATCTAATTACGTGCTTATTTTATGTAAAGATTTAATATGAAGATGTTGTTTTACTTTTCAGAAAAATACATGAAATATAATTCATATGCAATATTTTTGCGGGTCAGTCTATGCAATACAAGAGAACAAAGAAGCAGTCAACAAGTTCCAAACTAACAAGGACATCCCCAATATTTTCCACTTTTCCAATCATTTTTGATTTATTATTCCTAAATAAACTCTCACTCATCCTATTACTTTTGCTCACACCCAATAAAATAGGATAACACATTTCCACTAGGTCATAAGGTAAATTTGATTAGTAAAGGTCACTAATTGAACTTTTTGCTGCAAAATCCATCCTAATTTTTGTGTTAAGTGTTAATTAGTGTGACCCAACAAGGTCATGATCTTCTTCATGATCTTCTTCATGAGCTTGCTTTGGCAACAAATTATTCAATTTAAAGGAACTTGTACAGCCTTGCCAAAATATGCCGCTTCACTATTACTCGCATAATCTACCATAGCCTTTTTCGTTTCAGTTTGACTAATTGTACTGTTGTTCTACATCACACTTTTTAGGGAGGACTACGGTTGGAAATAAAAGGATGAGGAGGCGAGTAAAAAATGTCTCGCATTTCAGTATCCTTATTATGGAGTATAAAGTAAAATTTTCAATATTTTGGACTATTTGAGTGCATTCTTTGGAGTATCAATCATCGGGAACTCGACAAGTAGTGCTCCATATTTTTTACTTACATAATTAAATGGTATTGTACTTTTCCATCCATGGGAGGTTTTATTTATATTTTTATCATTACACTATTTATCCTTTCATATGCGAAAATATTTCACTGCAAGCAAGTGACGATACATCATACACGCATTATATAGTAGATGTCAATGGCATGGGGTCAATGGCATACAGAAAAGGCCATGTCATTGTGAAAATTTTACGCCAAACGAGTTGATGAATAAAAGAGAAAATGATACTTAAACAGACCCGTGAGTATCACGGGTCACAAAACTAGTTAACCCTAAGATACCAAAGCTTAGGAGACAAATACACCTTCGAACGAATATTAGCAAGAGCATCAGTCCCACTAACAGTAACAGCATCTGAATGCCATGCTTCAGGAAACGCCTCATCAGCCTGAGTACCCCACCATACAGCCAACATCAACTCACCCCTCGACTTGTCACTTTTCCTGTTTTCAAGCCTATACCATTGAGGAGCCAATGGACTATCAGGCGGGACCCTCTTAGGGACTTCATTAAGTTCAAATAAAACACAGCCAATGAAATCATCCTTGACAACATCCTTATCCTTAACAGTAAGCTCAAGCACCGAGGCCTGAATCCGATCCTTAGAAAAAGCAAATACGTGATTCCATTCCGCATAAGTTCCCTTCTTATAATGCCTTGTGGTACCTTTATAGTTTCCTAACTTCACTTCCACATACGGGTCACACACCCCGGTTAAATCCATACTAGGCAAATCCTTAACTTTGACCACCCTCACATAGAGGTACTGCATTTGTTCAACAAGGTCATAGGTACTTGTTAGTTTGTCACCGGTGATTTTCCGCCGCCAAGGTGAGGCCTTGTCTCTTTCAGAGAGAAATCCTCCTGAGGTGGTTTCTGCATTTTTGTGGTTTCCCTAAAAACAAATACAGAAAAGATTTTTTTTTTTTACTAAAACAACAAATTTAAAGAAAATCCAATTGTAACAACCCTTGCAAAATTACAATTATACAAATCCACAACGGCTAAATTTTTTTTTTTTTTTTTGAAATTTCGAAATCCAATCAATTTACATGTGAAATGGGTCTTCCATTTAAACTTAATTTGAGAATAAAACGGTAAAATTAGTTAATTAAAGCAGTAAACTTTAAGCCAAAAACGTAATTAGCACAAAAAAGATTATACTTTAATCTAAAATTAACTACTGCTATCATATAACAGTGAAATTTCCCTGAAAGATTCAAGCTTTAATCTAGAAACAACATGCAAATAAAACTCAGAGAAAAGAGTATTACTGTAGAACAGTGCAGCATCTAAATAGAAACAAGAAATCTGTAACAGAGCTCAAATTATAGAATAAGTCCGTTTATTGGTTAAACACTCATTTATTACGACATTGTAAGACGATATCAAGCAATAATCTTATAATATGACATAAAGATGAAAACTTAGGCATTAGAAATAGTGTAAAGGAGGGAATACCTGAGAAATTACCCTAAATTAGATGATACCCAGTAAATGGGTTAATAATCTTAAGTGCAGAGTTTGGGAGATTTGGTAAAAGGAGTTGAATCAAAAGAATGAAGACAAAGAAATGAGGATACTAGGAGAAGCTCAGAGTGTCACAATCAGAGAGTAACAACACATAATAGTAGTCCCAGTAAATAAAGTGCTACCTTTTTCAAAAACTCTCTCTTACTTTTTATTTTGGTCTATTTAACTAGTACGGAGTAATTGTTGTGCACTATCGTGCTCCGGTATAAGGATGAAATTGGGCACTCGGGCCGGCACGTCCCAGTACGGTCGATGATTCATTTTAACACAACACGAGATTGGCAATGCCTATCACGGCACGGCACGTTATGGGTCGCGGGTCGTGTCTGGTGCGTCGAAGCTATTTTCCCATGTCGTGTCACATGTGGTCATTTTTTAATATAAAATAAACATTACATCGTTTTTATGTTGTATTGTATTAGCGTTGTAAAGTATAACTAGTTTTGTGACCCGTGATACTCACGGGTCTGTTTAATGTATCATTTTCTCTTTTATTCATCAACTCGTTCGGCGTAAAATTTTCACAATGGCATGGCCTTTTCTGTTTTTCTATGGTATAGTAGGTTTTCATATGACATTGACATTTACTATATAATGCGTGTATGATATATCACTTGTTTGCAGTGAAATATTTTCGCATATGAAAGGAAAAATAGTGTAATGATTAAAATATAAATAAAACCTCTCATGGATGGAAAAGTACAATTCTCCTAATCCATACTCTTTAAAAATCCCAATGGGGACTTACTGTAGCCAGCACAGTAACTTTGTGCGTTTTGGACGATTTTGCCCCTCAGTCTTATACGTACGTTCTCTTTTCTTCTTCCTTCGTCTCTTTCTCTCTCCTTCTCTGTCCTTTTCTGTTTCTCACTTTTCTGATCTTCTCCCTCTCCCTCCCCACGTTCTCCTCCATGTCTCTTTCTAACTTTCCGCCTTTTCTCTTTCTTTTCTTCTCTTTTCTTTTCCGGCAGGCAAGTTTCCCTTTTTTCGCCTCTTTTTATTTACAGCTCATTCTCCTTTCTTCCCCATTCGTATCAATAACAATGGCGATGGCGATGAAGTATTCAATCCGGCGAACACGTAGCAGGTTAGTTGTCATGTTCATTATTTTGATTTATTTTTAAGGTTTAAATTGATTGCATGCAATTGATTTGGGTATTTTTTTAAAGGTTTAAATTGATTGCATGCACCAATTTGGGCCAATTTAAATTTATGTGTTTTTGGGTGGGAGGATTATATGATTTGGGGATTTTTTAAGGTTTAAATTGATTTTATTTCAGTCGAAATAGTTTAATATGTAATGTATTTCGGGGTGGTGACAGGTTAGGTATTTAACCCTGGATAACCACTGAAGGAAATAGTATGTGGTCCATTCTCATTGTTGGTTATCGGTTCTCTTGAAATTACATTTGTAGTTGAGCCATGCATACGCTTGTTTATATGATGTACTATGATTGATATCTGAAATGGATGTTAATGGTCGATGTTGAAGTTGTTGGAAATAAGAGTTAAGTTTCTGAAAAAGCTCCTCTTGGCGATCTTGTTTGTGATGGCCTGACTTTACTGTCAGATTGTTGTATCTGCTTGCTGAGTTACCAACTTTTCAGTGAAATTAGTTACTTTCGATGCCAATTTTAAGTTTGTTTGCTTATCGTTCCTCTTTTTGTCTGCAAAGAATTGAAGCCCACAGAGGCGGAGCTTGCCCAAGCTGACAAACCATCCACCCGAAAGAGAAAGAATCAATACCGTGGTATCCGACAACGTCCTTGGGGCAAATGGGCAGCTGAGATCCGTCCTTTATGCAGCGCCTAAAATATGTGAATTCTATTCAGACTAAGTTTACTCGGAAAGTGAGACTAGCAGAAAAATAGTTACCCCTTAGACATGTGTGTATGATTTCTGTGAAGACTAAGTTTACTCGGAAAGTGAGAAGCGATGGATCAGGTTTTGAGTTTGTTTAAGGCATAGAGCCGGGAAAACTGGCCGCGGCTCGACTAAGTTAAAACAAACCCTTAATAATAATGACCATATCACCCCAACTGACCCATACCGCTATGTGTTGATTGTGAGTTATTTTATATTGTTTTAATCCCAATTATTCTGATCATTTGTTGTTTTTTGCTCGTGCTTTTGCAAAACGAAGAACAAGACTTTATAAGATGCCTCTTAATATCGAGCTTTAATTTTCTGAGAATTGGATAGCTTACCTATCGTGATAAGGCAAGTATATTGCAGCATGTATTTTTATCATGGGTTCGAATTTCCGATTAAAAATTGCCCTTATTGTAGCCTTTAATAACACTATAAGTATGGATAGATTTAATGGTATAATTTTTATCATGGGTTCGAACTTAATGATTGTACTTACACTAGGTTCAGGTTGTGATGCTATTAATTTACTGTGCTTTACTTGTACACCAGATTTTCTGAACCTGCATTAATGCCAATCAGTACTCCCAAAGCATCTATGACGGCTGCTGTAGAGGTATATATGCACTCAGTTCTCGCTATGGAGTTTAGAAATCATGCGCATAAATCAGTAGCTTCTTTACCTAATGTTAATTTGCATTTTGTGTTGGAGTGTAGGGTGGAAGCTACCAATAATTACATGAATAAGCACATGATTTCTACCATTGTAACCAAAACCATACTTATAACTGATAAAATATGCGAACACGTAGCAGGTTAGTTGTCCTGTTCATTATTTTGATTTATTTTTTAGGTTTAAATTGATTGCAAGCAATTGATTTGGGGATTTTTTAAGGTTTAAATTGATTGCAAGTTTTTGTTTTTTACTGAAGTTTCTGTTGGTGGGTTGGTTTTCTTCGGTTGTCTTCCACCGCAAAAGCATAGATATTGGTTTCATTGGATTATTTTGGGTTTTTTGATTTCATTGGATTATTTAGGGTCTTTTGATTTCACTTGTTAATTATGTTAAGTCAGTTAACATATTTGATTCTTATTATATTTTCAAATTTTGGTATGTATCCCTCTTTCCATTTTTTTCTATTTTAAAAGTTTGCATGTCGGGTAAGGTGTGATAGATAGATAGATGAAGAGTTTTGAGAAGGAGGCATGGAGGGAGGGAGGGGGAGTAGAAGGAAAGGAAGGAGATTTTATGCTTTATTTTGATTCGATTGATAGGGTGGAGGGTTGCTCAAATTGATTAATTGGATCAAATAATTATTTTGGTGAAACCATATATTATTAAGCTCTAAAGTTTCTGTGCCTAGAGACGTGAAATTAAAAATCTTGACAGTATAGTGAGGATTCAGTTTTTTTGGTTTTCTGATAGTTGTTGGTTTCCATTTTCATAGTTTTATCTGATCTGTTTCTGCTTTTCCGCAGATTTGCATTTGGTGTCTTGAGAAGATTTCTGCCCGAGGAGAATGTGGAGTCAGTCCAAGGGGTCTCGATCACTGCTGACCAGCACGGTGCTGTGTTTGACGTGCCCGCCAAAGATTTGGACACCCTTTCTTATCGGTATGTCAGTTTGATTATGGTATCCATTTCATTTACGAAAATCTACTTTGTTCCTGCCATCTACTTGTATTAATCACAGTTATCTCGTACAATTTTTTACTGTAGTTATAACTGCTATATAACTCAAGTATTTCGTAAGTGTTATTGACTCTTAATAAGCTAATTTTATACTTGCACACTCTTTTGTGTTTGTTCCTCAAGTTTTCGTTCCTGACTAACTATAACTGGTATTGCCTTAGGTACGAAGATGGTCTTACTCTTGTGAGGAAGATCTGTTCTGCTTCTGATTTTGTGTGGTCGCATAACCCTGTAGAGATGCTCGGTACAACAACGTCCATAAGCTTCAACGATTCATTAGGCTTACCTTTGAAAGAATTTGACTACAGAAGAGGCAATAATCTGACTTGAAACACTGTTTTAATTTCCTCCATCTTCTGTTTAATCGAGCTAACCCTTTCATGTTTGATGTGTTTGCTCGGTTATTACGCTATGTGAAGACCTTAGCGTCTTAGGAAAGCAAGACTTCAATCATCTGTTGAAGTAAGTAGCATCATTCCCGTTTTAATGTTTCATTTTGTTGTCTTTTTCCGAGGTTTGAAATCTGTATTCTGATATCAAGTGTTCTGATCTTGACATATTTATTTAAGGTGGAGGATTGCTATACGAAAAGCCATCTCTTCCGCTGAGAACCTACTGCGACTGTTGAAACTGTGAAAGAGAATGACCGTGTCGACAGAGAGGAGGGGGATGAGGATGAAAAACTTCTAGACAAAATGGAGGAGGAATTGACAGACGCTATAAAGCGTGAGAAGAAACGTGAAAAGAAGATTCGGGCAAAAAGACGGGCTAAGGTTGTCTTGCAAATTACATTTATTTTCATGAAAATGGCTGAAGATATAAAACAAGATACAGGACTTCAAAAACTTGAATAAATTATAATTAATAAACCTCCCATTTAACATTTCGCCACATTCCAGTAGATATGTTTTGCCAAAATTTGAATCTTTTGTGGAATTAGATGACGAGGATTGACAGCAAGTGCATAATCTCATTTCTGAATTGGCGCTCTTTTATCTGTATTAGTGTGTTAAAGTGGCATATTGATTATTTCAATGAAATACAGGCTATGGGAGAAGTAGTTGGTTTCTACAAAGAAAACACAAACATAATAGCGGATACTTTCAAGTCTCTCGGATTCAATGTTTACGGAGGGACAAATGCACCATATGTGTGGGTGCATTTCCCTGGCAGGAGTTCATGGGACGTTTTCAGTAAGATTCTTGAGAAGACTCGTATAGTCACCACACCTGGTAGTGGTTTTGGACCAGGAGGTGAAGGTTTTGTCAGAGTTAGTGCCTTTGGTCACCGAGAAAATGTATTAGAAGCTTGCCGCAGATTCAAGCAGTTGTACAAGTGATACCATTTGAAGCCTTGCCAGTCATCATCTTTATTTTCCTGAATAGTTTGGGCATATTATTGGTGGACTACTTGCGGAAACTGAAAAATAAGGTGCGTCCGTGTGTGGTCATGTTTATTATAGTTTTATCCTTGGATTATAGTTCCGCTTTGAATGGTTCACTTATGGCTGTGCGTGGACTATTTATATGCTGTGAAGGTAGTATAAGGCAGTCTCAAAAGCGAGGCGAATCAAAATCTTTATTTGTCGATGGGAGATTACCAATATAATACTCATCATTTGGCGAAATAAGTAGTTTCCTGAGTCTACCTCTGAAAATCAAAGCAACAAAAAGCACAAACTGAATTTTTGTGGAGTGGCATGAATTTTAGTATGATCCGAAATTTAAAAAAAAAAATCATCTTGGTTTATGCCAACCTTTCATGTCTGTCTTTTGTAGATGTATAGAGACTTGTATAAAGACTGACTTAAGGTCTTTACTCATAACTACTCTAATTGTAAATTTTCCCTACGTTTTTGAGACTCATTTTCATGTATGTTTAATTTGTTTCAAGGGTAACACAATTTGCTATTAAATCTCCTTTGGGCAGTTAGTTTGTAGTGCCCCCGTCCTATTAGGGGCCTCTGTTGTTTTGTGATTGTTGTGTTAGTGTTACTGTTTTTCCCTGGATATATTTCTTCCTCTTGATTAATTTGAAATCTCGTCTTTGTTACACAATATAGATTTTGATTCACGTAATTGGTAGTTTTCTGCTACCATACGAGGGAGGGAGGCAGGGACAGTGGGAGGTAAGGGAGAGATAAAGGAAAAGAGTGAGAGGAGAAGGATGTAGGAAAAGATATTTTATGTTTGGTTTTGCTTAGATTCAGAGGGAGAGGGGGAGGGAGCAGAACGAGGGAGAAATGCTCAGCTCTATGTTTAGTTTGTTTGGATTGGAACAGAGGAAGGAATAGGGAGAGGGTGGAGGGGACAGAGAGGGAAAGTGAAAAAGAGAGTTTGTGCTTAGTCTGTTTTGGGATTTTTAAATTGCCTTCGTGAGTGGGGGCAAACAGGTAAGGAAAGGGGAATAGGGTTGGAGGGAGGGAGAGAGAAAGTGGGTCTTTGTTTTGTTTTGTAACTTTGTTTAGATTAAGGAGAAACTAAGTGAGAGGGTGAGAAAGATGAAAAGTGGAACTGAGAGTGACTAATTTTTTCCATTACTTTATTCGTCGCCAAGATTCCTTTGATCACATTTACATTTTGCTCTAATGCTCTATATAGGATTCGTGCTAGAAGTAGGTAAGCGAACCTCCATATTCTGATAATTATAAATTTTATTTAGGTGAACAAGAAATTTTGATGAAGCACGGATTGCCATAGAGGAAGATGAAGCATTGACGAGTGTTAGTTTGTACTGAATAATTGCTTTAGTAATTGAGTGTTTCAGCTCTATTATATTCTTTTTTTTTGCATGTCAACTTACCTAACATTGCTATATCACTATAATTTTCAGCTTGCGACGCGACCAAAGCTTGTCGGGATCCTAGAAAGTACACTGCTGCAGATGTTCGCATTGTGAGTCACACTTTCTATCCATTTCTATGTTATCTCTTGGTAGCTAGGGGCCTTGAGACAGAGGTTGTTTGTTTCCTTGGATTGACTAGCTTGATTATTTGGAAACAATCCATTCCATGCAGTACTTCTCCTAATTTCGCCTCATTGCTATAAAGTCATTTTCCTTGTTCTTGCTCATTGCCACCAAATATTATTTACATTACATGGTGATTAGAGAATGATTCTGTTATCTTATGGCATCGCTTACAATGATATACTGTGTGAACTCTGATCTGTTCATGGTGATCTGGTATGAGGAACAAGAGATGAGGATGAAGAACTAAAGGTGAGTGGGTTGACTAAGAGGCGTTGTAAAGGTAGGTAGGTAGGTCGTTGGTCGTTTGTAGATATGTACAAGCTATCATCTTAGTTACTAATTCAACGAAGAAGACATACCCTTGCCTTGACTTTCGCAGGTTAAAATAGTGTAAGAGAAACAGCAGCAAAATGTTGTCAAGGCTGTTGTCGCTAGAGAGAGAGAGAGAGAGAGAGAGATCCCAACAAGTAAAAATAGTGGTCGTACCAGTGCTAATGTGCCTCATTCCATCAAACTCTGAAGTTCAGAGTAAGTCTAGGGTGGGTGGCCTTTTTAGCATAGTTCTAAGAATTACTTGGATTGATTCAAAATAAAAAAGACCGAGTTGATTGGGAGAAAATATATCATTTTCTGGACACATAGGCTAATGAAAAAATGTTCAGTAAGTCTGTATATAAAGTGATTTCCATGCTCCTGTTTTCCTGCTGATCTCAATTTTTTTTTAAAAAAAAAATTATTATATTAATGTGATTGAGGATTAACTGTGAGGAATTTTCGATTTTCCTATTCATATGAAGGATCAAGGTTCTTTTCATATGATCACAGAGTTTTCTATTAATATAAGAGTATAAGCTACTGTATTTTATTTTCATGATTTTTAATTGACATTCAGAAGTCAATGTGTTGTTGATTGACCTAACGCCTAATGTCCGCCTTTTTTAAAATTTCTTTGACAAGTCTGAAGCAGTTTCACTGTACAATCCCATTTCTTTTTTCTTTGTCATTTTTTTTTTTTTGAAGATCATGCTTTTATTTATGCCTGGTTTTTGTTGAAACAAAATATTGTTCAAGGCTGATCTCATTTACACTGTCAAGCTATGCTTTTATTTATGCTTGGTTTTGTTAATGTCGCTGGTGATTTACGCTTTGTTTTGTTAAGATAGAGAGGGATGTGGGGAGAGGGGTAGATGAGCAGGACTCGGCTTGTGTTTTTCCCTTATGGCATTTGGCAGACTATTGATTGAATTTGCTGAAATATGTGTTGGACGACGGGAATGAGGCCCTACTTGTGATACGTGTTTGATAGCGGGAGTAAATAAAAAGGATATATTCGACAAACTAGACCTATAGCTTGACGAATTACGAGACCAAGCCAAGACCTATTGACTCGAGACTCAAGGAATTATGCCAGAATCGCGTCTAGACTATAATTCGAA
>JAGPOY010001958.1:17989-33835 GCA_018983105.1 Silene uniflora
GATCGTGGTTACGACCATGGGGATGGAGAACGTTCTCATAGTTATAATGCTAAAAATCGGCGCCGATCTAGGGAACGCTCTAGGGATTATGGTCGTGATTATGATCGTAGCAGGTATTATGAATCTTCTTTATTTAGTGAGACGGAGCCCATGTCTTTGTTTCCAGGTTTTAATCAATCTTTGCTTTGTCTTAGTTCAACTTGGTTGTCTTGGTAATCTACGGATTCTTTCAGTATTTTGATCATATAAATTAAATGGGTTTATGTGTAGAATAGATGCACAAATGATATGGCAGATGGGTTGATTACTATAACTTGGTAAATGTAGGTGGTGATCTGAGATAATTCTTAGTCATGTCATTTATGTATGTGTCCCAGGTACAGTTATACAGGAAGCAGAAGAACTTACTAATGCGGAAGCAGTTAACACATATGATCATGTCTCAGCTGTTCTTACTGCACTCTACCCATAAGGTGCCCAGTCAAATTGCTACAGCCTAATCGTCCTATTGCTACAGCCTAATCATCCTATCCTGTGTCAACGCTAAAAAAAGTATTGTTATTGTCTCATTATGTGACCTATATGTAACATAAATAATGCTAGATGGCTTCGTCTTTTGGAGTTAGTTTGGCAAGTGCTAAGTTACGGAATCAAGCAGGCTGTTTTGCTTTCGTCCTAAGCTATCTGGATATGTATATCAAATACGGGCCCTATGCAAGTTGTATTATTCAGCATAATTAATGCCAATGTTATTACTGGATGTGGTTTTTGTACTACCTTTGCCGGATTATGAATTGTGCTTTTTTAGATAACACGCGCGAAGCAGATTTGAGATGTTAGCTAAACTGACTGGGTGGCTTAGGCAATGTTAAAAATTATATGGCCTATGTTCCATTTTTGTTTGTAGTGTTGCACCTTCGCACTCTAATTTCCGACTGTTTGGTGATGTTTTCCATCGAACATAGATATTTTAATGCGTCTTCACCATGTAACAACTTACTTCCGCTTACCATGTCACCAATTTGGGGGCGCGGTGCAACAACTAGTTTGATTTAAAAGTAAAGAAAGTACAGACAATAATGATTTAACCGAAATCGGGCCTAATCCAGCCCAACTCCGAGCTTTAATTTTTTAATTTCAGAAAATTCCAAGCCAATTTCAAGCTCCAGTTCAAGTTTGAGAGTTGATTATCGATCCAAGTTTAAGTTACGAGCCGGTTCCAAGCCCTTGAGCTCGAGCTGTCGAACTCAAATCAGCTCGGTTACCCGGTTTGACCCCATAAGAAAAAAAAAAAGGGTGCGGAGGTTTTGGAACGGGTTTAGTTGCGACTTGCGACACAGGAGGAAAGACAGGAAGCAGGGAAAGAAAAGCGAGATGAGCAGCAGCAGTAGCAGTGGCGAGGAAGACGGTAACGAAGAATGGAAGGCCGCCATTAACGATATCGCCTCTTCTACTCCGGGACCCACTTCCAAACCCGGCCCAACTCCCTCTGACGACGACGATGACTCCCACTTTCTTCAACCCCAACCCATTAAACACTACCAAATCAAGGTCCCTTCTTTCTCTTTCATTCATTTTATTACATCCGACTCCCCTTACCCCGCAATTTACGGGAGCTCCCGAGACAATGGGGTAATGTTGTTGTTGTTGTTGTTGTTGTTGTTGTTGTTGTTGTTGATGATGTATAGTTGTAAACATAAACTATTGACCGGGACACAGAGAGTAATAGTATTAGTTGGAGTATTTCCAACAGATTGCATTTTCTATAATGATATGTAGTTTTAATTGTTACTCCCCCTGTCCCGGTCATTTGTAATCCATTTGATGAGCAATTTGATCATTCATATTCAATTTGTTCCACTTGTCATTTAGTAATTAATCCCTTCCTCTTTCCTTGGTTTTTGTGCCAAAACCAAAGGACAACAATTGATCGGGACGGAGGGAGTATTTAGGATGAGATTGTAAAAAAAAATGTAGCCAACTGGCTTGGATGGAATTTGTTTGATACTTTGATTGTTGAAGAATTTAGGGCTTTTGTTCGGCTTGTGGTTGGCGGGGATTCAGTTGGAGATTTCGGTCACTACTATGAGACCTGGTATACTGATTCCCGAGTATTATGCTTGCCCGCTCTCTGTGTAGAAAGAAAGGAATTTAGGGATTTAAGCAGCAAACAAAAACTCGACTTTTCTAGAGGGACATGGAATATATCATCATACGAATTCTAGATCTTTTTTCTTAAATTAGAGTGTCTTTAAATATGCAACGTTGTTTTGTTTCGACTGTCCCTCACTAGGCGCAGGTGCTGTTTTGATCGTAACTGACAGGCACAAAAAGTGTTGGATGACATGTTGGAAAAATCGTTGTTCATGGTAAAAGACTCAGACCATGTCAACGATAATGTCATTGAAGATGATTGTGTGGCCAATGGAGGTGGGGTTCGTTTATTCAAGCAAGCTCCTGTCGGTATAGTGTTTGATCATCAAGGTATGCATATGTTTTTCTTAAGCTTTATCCGTTCAGTAGGCTTAATGTTGAATATGAATGTTTGTGGGAGTAAACATTGTTTTTGCTTCCAGTGATACTCAAGGGACCTACAAAGAAACCGAGAATTCTTCCTGGAGAAGAGGTCGATGAAAAATCGAAGAAGGTTTACACTTGCTCTAATACCCTCTCCTTTGAAGTTTTTTCTTGTGACGCATGCACTCTAGAGCAGTTTGCGGGGACAGAATTTTTAATCAAAGAGGAGATGTATTTTGATTTTGAGGGGCAAAATTTTTGAAGTATTAGCCTCCCTTAGTCCGCCCCATGTATGGATGACTACTAATTCTCGGCCGTTTCCATCTACATGGATGCAGTTCAAAAGAAACCTAAGATGTGTTGCAGTTGAGGGGACAGATATCTTAGCTGCTGCACAACAGGCATGTCAAAAGGCTAAAGCTAGATTGGAAGCCAAAGAAACAGCTGCTAAAGAAGCTGCTAAGAGAGAAGAAGAAAGGGTAGCTGAGTTAAAGAAAATCAGAGGGGAAAGATGGCTTCCATCCATGGCTAAACAAATGCAGTTGCAACGCCCAGACCGTAAAGTTTAGATAGGAGACCTTCTGGTATTCCTGAACGCCTTCTTCCCTTCTCCCAAATTTCTTTTGTTCGAATTTTTCGTTTTTAGGCTTGCAATGAGGTTCATAACCAAAATTTGTGTGTTCCTCTTTATGTTTGTCATCTTGTAAGGTGTTTGCATCAATTGTTTACAAAATGGGCGATGCTGTGAACTTAGCTTCAAAAGACTCATATTTTGGTAGACTGTAATTTACGACACTTCAGGTTTACGAATACAATTATTTTGATAAGTTTACTCAGTTGTTAAGTGACAAATTACTGTGACCTTCCAGAGAATTAAGCTAGAATTATGGAGCAAAAGGGTCGAATTACTGTGTCGGTTATTTATTAATTTGATGAAATTTTATAAATTTCACATAATATGGTGCTTTACATACCTATAAATAGCAGCTTTGTAACATGAAACTCTATACTAACAATTAATTTGCCAATAAGTGTATATCCGTCACAAGCTTATGACGGGTCAAATATCATCCACATGGTAGATAAAACAAAAGTAGGGGTGTCTTGGTAATCACAAAAGGCTTGTCTGTATCTCTCCAAGTGGGTTTTATTTGACCCGTCGCAAGCTTGTGACGGATATTACCGTCACAAATGAGAATTTGTGTTAATTTGCATAGTTACAAGTTCAAAGATACCCTTCAATCCTTCATTTAGTACCTTAACAAAGCTCTTTGATTAATATAACAGTGTTTAGTGTTGGCTCACCTAATTTCGACAAAGTCTAAACTTTGAACAGCTTACTAAACGCACCCTAATTTAAGCACCCTATCTAGCTAACCAAATGAGCTTCTATCTTGTGGCAGAGAATTACTCATAGCAAATGATTCAAATGTTATCTCTTCTTGATCATGTCCAACACCCTTATTGTGTTCACTTATTTTTCCGTCCTTCTTGAGCTTATTGTTGACTCCAAATACATTTCTCAAACCCTTAATCAACCGTTGTCGTAAATTCCCTTTTGCATTAGCCTTGGGGCTCCGTTGATCACTCTGCATGCACCATGATGATGACGATGAGGATCCAACAATCCTGTGCTTAGGGATATCAGTAGCATTACTATTAGTCTTAGTACCCCCAAATAATCTCACCATGCTTGACGAAACTGACCCTCTTTCACCTCTTTCCACCTTATGATTAGTGCCATCATTAAGACTAAACCGGCAACTAGCAGACCTTCCACCGTCTTCCAACAACAAAATCCCCGTCTCTTCTCGTTTCTCCTTCTGTCTCTCACCCAATAGTTTCTTCATCAATGACAATTCCTTCTCAAGGGTTAGGATTCTCGAAGTTGTTGTGTCAATGGCGGACCGAAGGTGAGCTACTTGGCGAAGTGCTGCATCACGCTCTAGGATGGCTCCGAGTGTCGCAGGTGACTCTGAAGGAAATTCATGGTGAGGACGAGGTTTGGTGATGGCTGTGGCAGTGGCGGTGGTAGTGTTGGTGTTGATAGCGGAGAAGATAGAGCGGTGGGTGTTGAGCTGCTCAATGAGCATGGCCTGAACAACAAAACGGAGTGGCATTCGAGGGTTTTGGACAGCGTGCATCAGGAGTGGTTCTGACAGAATGCTGCAGTCGATGCACCTGGTGATCTGTGTTCTCTGATCTTCTGACATTACCTTACCATTGTATACCTGTTTAACCAGCATTAGTCATAAACTCATAATCAGTTTACTATAGATGCATTTATTACAAATTTGTATGAAGGGGACAACAGACAAAACAATCTTTAATAAGCAAGGGTGGAAGACTTGCAGGTTTCAGTAATTCAGTCAATTTCAGTAACTATTCCAGTACGATTTCGGACTCGTAGTAATTTATGAATTTTAACAGGGAAATGTGATGAGAAGATATTAGATAACATTATTGATGTTGTTACTGTTTACAGTACCTACAGTACGATGATAGCATTATTGGTGTGGTGTATGACATCAAGAACACCATCTATACTGATGGGAAAAAGTTCACTATCCATGTGTACCAGTTGCGTCGTAATTTTGAGAGACAGAGGTATGCCAAATTCGCGGACTAATTGTTACAGTTAACTGTTTAATTTTAGTCCGCTAATCAAAGTAATGAATCGAGTTGTAAACAAACCGTAGAACCACCCTGCTCTAATGCCTCGAATTAAAGGCTACTTCATAAGAAAGGACTCAAGGATGATATATTGATATTCCGATTTGCGATTTGCGAGTCATTTTAAATCGACTGACGGCTAATTCCTAGTATAAGAAGTTAAGAACACAGCAATTAAGCGTATAAACCGTAAAAGCAGGAGACCAAGAGTAGTTACCAGAAAATAAAGATCGATCACCCGGTACAAGAGATCATGACTTCGAGTAAACCTTCGCTGCATCGAGTCTGCAATCACTTCAAAATTCTCCGGTGAAACAGTCTTAAGCCCATCAGCACAACTAACAGCCCCGTCACTATCACAATCACCGTCATCCACCGTGCAAAACAACATTTCAAGACATCTACTTGTTATACGCGCTGTTTGCTCAGCTTCAGGCAGCAAATTCAAACTAGCCCGAAAAATGGTATAAGTAGACTTCTTATTATCTAAGAGCACATTACACAAATATGACTCCGTTATTTCCTTTAGACTATCCTCCACACCATCGTCAACATCCATCTCAAGAAGCTCGGCCGCTATTCTCAAACCCACAACATTGGAGGCCGTTATGGCAGCGTGGTTGCTGTAACAAAAGTCGGCGACTAGTTTGAAGGTGTCCGCGGCTACTTTTAACGGTGGCGAGAGAGTGTACTCCGAGACTCGAATTAATTGGCGCTTAAGGTAACTGCTTTTTGAAATTAGTGGGTCCTGTGAAATAATAATATCAATACGTCACAATCGTGTTATTTATTCATTATGGAATTCAATGCTGTAATTTATGGACCTTGTACGTTTTTTGTATTCATTTCGATTGATGGTACTTGTACTATCTACCAAATTCACCAAAAACTAGTTGCCAACTTTCCTAACAAAAAAAAAATCATACATCCATAAAAAGTTACGGTCTGTGTGGACGATAAGGTTGTCAGTTTGAATTTTTTGACATTTATTCACTGAAATGTATAGAAACTTAAATGATCTACGGCTGCTTGACCCCCTCCCAACATAACTAAGGTTATCTACTTGGATTACCGACTCTATACATGATTTGTAACTAGGTCCCGAAATGTAATTAGCTTAATTGCTTGCTTAATTAGGAATATTATGATTAAGAAAATGCTTAAGGTAACTATTTTTTCCAAGAGTAGATGCATGAACCATGAAATTTGGTCAAATTAATTAATTAAATAGGCATGTGATCTTCTTAAATGGAGACATATCTATATATTTGGAAAACTATCATATTGCTCTAGTAGAATATCAACTTACTTCTAATTTGGACCAGAATGCTAAAACAAATCACATTCACATAATGACACTTACAAAACTAACGTTACAAATTAAATTAATAAAAGAACGGTTTTTCAAACGTGTGTTCTTAAAATATTAGTGTTATGCACCAGAATTGAGAAAAAATTTAAGGATATGTTATGCACTACTTATGCACCATACAATTCATGGAGAAACGAAAATAATGTATACGATTGAGATTGTGTATATTTTCAACGGATTTTCATTTCATCGACCTAAAAAAATTCATCTCGAATTAATATTCAAATCATAAATAGAATTTGTTGAGCGTTAGAACAAACCTTATGCAAGTTAAAACATATGCCTCGTACATGAATCTTCACGTCTGGTTGCCTACCAGTCGCGGCCGTCCTTAACAAAAAACACAAATTATACGTCACCAGGTAAAATTACGCCATAAAAAATGTAAAATTCAGAAAATGTAGGAGGTAGAAGACATCATACCAAGCATCAATACCGGATTGAAGAGGGGAAGAAGGCGAGAAGAGAGGAAAAGATAACGGAGACGAGGAAAGAGAGTCGAGTTCATCTTCATCATCGTCCTCGAAGATTGTTTCCACAACACCTAGGTTATTATTCCAACCAGGCTTCATGGTTTCATCAACCTCACTTAAATTCATAAAAAACTACAAAAAATGTTGGAATAAAATAAAATGTGTTAGAGAAAAACAAATTAATAAGGGGAGGACCCTTGAGTATAAATGCTCTGAAAAAAGTATCTTTATGATGATAATAATTTCAATGTAGTAAAAATTGTGTAAGAGTTTTGTGTAAGGGTGATAAATAGTGTGCCAGTTATATATGGAATTTGGTAGAACAATGTATTTATTGCTATTTCCACACCTTGTGAGAGGATTTAAATGCAATGCAAATATGCAATGAAATGACACAAGTTCTCCTTTAAGACGGACATATCCGTTTTAACCTGGTCAAGTATCCATATAAGACAAAAGTAGAATACATTAAGATTAGCAAAAGGTTCAAATCTCATCTATGCAAGTGGGGTGTTATTTGCCCGTTTTTATTTTTTTATATCCGTCTTAAGGAAGATTTACCGAGTGAAGTAAAGAGGGGTGTTTTTATTGGTAGTAAACTAGGGAGTAAATAGTGAAATTGAAGAAGTACAGAGGAAATATTTATGTTTTGTATGGGATCCAAATATATAAGATATCAAGGATTTTCTTGGTTTGGTAGTTTTTGATTTGTTTGGTGGGAATAATTGGTAAAAAACAAATAGGGTTGGGTAAAGAATAGAGATGAGTTAGAGATGGAGGTTGAAGCTGTTTCATTTTGGGTTTTTGGAGGGAGTTTGTTTTATATGCATAATGTGCAAAATTAAGGGACAAGTTTGTAGTAATGGAAAATATAGCGAATGTAGATAGTTTCTCAAAAGTCAAAATTAAGTTATGGACATATTTCCTACATTTCCATTTTTATATACGGATAACATTTATATGAATACAAGATTATATGAATAAAGTTATAAATACTCGGTTTTTGGGTAGCAATTCAAGTTACACATTGAAAAAAAATAGAATAGTCGTGTCTCATTTATAAGAGACCAATTAATCCATTAGTACGAGATCTTTTGTTAGGAAGTATACAAGAAACAAATTCGTTCGGGCTCAGCCAAACCGACAATCATATTAATGTGCGTGGCGGAGTGCTGGAGACAACAGTCCTAACTCCTAACGAATAGTATCAGAGTCGATGGTTCAGCTAGGTCCAATGTATGGTGGTGTCCAAGGTAGTTGACTACATTTACAATGTGGTCGAGTCCTCAATGCATGTGACATCACGATTGGAAATCTGTAGCGGTGCCTTGTGTCGAAAGTTCTTCTTGATAATGTAATGATCAGGAGGCGAGTCCCGTTGGGTTCTAATGGCGGTGCAAGGTGGATATGTTATCGTTAGAGGGTAGAACAATGATGTGGTCCTTGGTTTGAAGTCAGGATTGTTCGACAACAACTCATGTTTGACATTGGAAAAATGGAAGAATCTCCCTTATACTGGGAAGGAGCCTAGAATCAAAGTTGTGCATACTCGACCCAGAACAGACAAAATATCATATTAATGTGATAGAGTGGTGGAGGCGGTGATCCTAACACGGTAACACTCCTTATTCTTCTTATTTTACTAAGCGTGAAAGTTAATTAAAACACCGGTTTTTGCTACTTGTAAATTTGTAATTGTCAAAATATTATTCTTTTGTTGGGTCAACCCATGTATAGAATGTAGACGGAGTATCCATGGAACCCAATATTAAAGCAAATGGATTTTGATCCGGATATTATATATGGATATGGATTCGAAAAAACAAATAATTATCTCCAATGAACATCGGAGAGGCATACTGTACATTCCTAACCATTCTACGGTTGATGAAACAAGAGCGAGCGAGCACCTTTGTAGTTTTACCTAGAGCTGGCAAGTCTGACCCGACCCGAACAAACCCGACCCGTTTGGACCCGAAAATATTGTGACCCGAAACCGATCCGACCCGACCCGAGGACGACCCGTAACCCGACATGACCCGATAATCAGTGGCCCAAACCCGACCCGACCTGACCTGATCCGATATTGATCTGACCCGATATCGACCCGATTAAAATGATGATCTGGCAATTATTAAGTTTAATATTGATCAAATTGAAAGTGATTTAGTGTTTAGTTTGATACCTTCCACTTAATAATCAAGTAATTAAACCAAATAAAGGTCAAAAAAATTATTTTAATGGTAAAAAATTGAAGCAATGCAATAAAATCGCTAGACCCGATAGTGACCCGGCCCAAACCCGACCCGGCATACTGTTTGACCCGAAGTGACCCGACCTCGACCCGAAACGGTATGCTGACCCGACGTGACCCGACTCGGCTTGACCCGACCCGACTGACCCGATTGCCACCTCTAGTTTTACCCCAATCAGTGCTGGGCAACTTTTTTTACTTGTATTTTTCGTAAGTACAATAAATACCATAACCTATCATACGCCGCTTTATTCATGATAGCTTGGGTACAATGATGGTGAGATAATGAACTAGATACAGGGGTCCATTTGTTGAAATTTGCAACAATTGCAAGTACAATGAGCTTCACCATTTTTCGCTCATATTTAAAGCTATACGACACAACAGTAACAGGGCCAAATACATCAATATGATCCTATCAGCACACGATAAGGACATATCGACGATAAACATTAACCTTTTTTCTTCAACAGTTTTGAGACTTGATACGATCTTGAAAAAGCTATACGATCAACTTAGCGGTTCTCAAATAGTGATAAGACTACTTATTTGCAGGTTGTGGAATTATAACTTATCCAGCTTCCACTTTGTATGCTTTTTTGACATCAGAAGGCCAACATCTGAGTGTCGGAATTTGTCTCAGAATGATTATTGTGCATGCTAGAGAATCATGGATTCGTATTAGAAATAGTATTCATGCGTAGTGTAATTTGAATCATACGATTAACCGTTCAAAGAACTAGCTGCCGCCAAATAATTGAATAGTCATCTGCTAGAGCAGGAAAACCAAAAAAAAAACACGCTGCAGATTGCGATCACATGAGGTTTAAGATTAACCCTGAGGTCACTATCATCAAAGAGTCCCATAAACTCGACTGTGTGTGTTAGCACCCGCTATCCTCCCCCATATATCAAATGGAGCTGCTATCTTGGAAAAGTGGGCAGACCAAACATAAAAAGGTCAAAGAAAAGCTGAATAAAATTGAAAAGCAAAAGGGAGGTCGCAGTTTAAATTTGACGGGAAGAACCGAAGAACCATATTTCAAATCTCCTGAACAAAAAACACAGCAGTTCAAAGCATTGTTGGTCGCGGGAAAAACGGATGCCAAAAGATGAAGTGAATTTACAAATGCACAGGAAAAATGTACTTAGGACACAAGTTTTAGTGTTTTACCATAAAATCAAGCTCCATCTGACTCTACTATAAAAAGATCATAATCGTCAAGATTTGATAATCGCTTAGACATGAAAACACATGACATCATAACCGCATTTAAGTTTTCATCACGACGAGACTAAGGGGTACAGTACAGGAGTTTTAATTAGACAAAATGTGATGCACAATAATACAAAGAATCCAACAATGGAGGAAGAACATAATCTGCCTGCACAACTACATGTATATTTAGTACAAGACATGAGGAACAAGATACAATAGGGTCGGTCCATAATTGGACCAGAAGCACTTCATCCATTTAAGTTTCTACATTTAAAGCCATAATAAGGGTTGTGTATAGATAGAACACCATTTACAGGACCAAAAACCCACTTTCACGCATAGTTAATCCCAATACAATCTTAAAAAGGAGAACTTTACAAAAGATTCATCAAGGTAACACTCAAAATAAGCTCTTGATAAAACTCGGTAAAATTATGAGGAAGATCCAATTTCAATAGTTAATCCCATATTCCAGATAAATTCTAATACTCAGTTGCTATGGCATACAAAACAGTCCTTAATGTAAAGGGCACCCTATTGATTAACGTCACGACGACCAAGGAAGCAATTACTCTCATCATCATCTCATGTAAAACTTTCTTACACTCATTAACTGTGAAATCATATGGTAACGGAACATATATCCTCAGCATAGGTTATACACTTATACTCCCTCATAGTCTATAGTCTATAGTATCTTCCGTTTCCTTCAAGGAACTAGCCTTAAATCGCTCAAATCCTTCTTTTACATCACTCCAAGTTTCACCCAACGCAGCCCCGCCACAACCACCACCAAGGCAGGCAAAAATAAGCATATTTTGAGAAAGATCCAATTTCAATTGTTAATCCCGATAAATATCTTAAACGATTCTTATACTAAACTAAACAGTCCTTAATGTTAAGTGCAACAAAGTTAACGTGATGACGATCAAGGAAACGAATTACTCTCATCATCATCTACAATAACACTTAAGGATCCAAAATAAGCAACTTCCGAATCCAGCCCAGTCCTATCAAACACAATAAGTCTCAGGTAATTCATTCTTTACAGTCATTTACTGTGAATCATACACTAAAGAAACATATACCCTCAGCATAGTCTATAGTTTCTTCCTTTCAATTACCTTTCGAGCCTTAAATCAATCCCTCAAATACTTCTTTTAGATCACTCTCAGTGTCTCTCACCCAATCAGCCCAAGCCAAAACCAAAACCAAGCCAGGCAAAGATAAGCATATTTCCTCCCCCAACCACCAACCATAGCCGCTCTCCAGAAATTCCCACCCAACACCAAAAACCATCCCGTCTCCCCGGGAATCTAGTAAAACAGGCCAAACTAGGCGAAAAGTACCTGGGTGGTTTAAAATTTTTACCCCGGTACCAAAACCCACAATCAAAAATAGTTAATTCCAATACAGTCCTTAAACGGCTTAACAAAACATGCATCAAGGTAATGCTCAAAATAAGGTTTTGATGAATGACACTGTAAAATTCTGAAAAGATCTAATGTCACTGTCATAACTCATAAGCGGTTAAGTGGTACTAAATCATCAACAATGTGAACATATGGCGTAGATCCGCAGCAGTAGAAAATGTAAAATACCAACCAAATAAATATCAAAGTTAACTGGTAGTGGACATATAACAATGGCAACTGGTTACTTCAGGTGAAGGAATCCAAATCATAGATCAAAAGATAAACAGGCAGTCTTCCTTGAGATTGTGGTATGAAAAAGATTAAGCTATAATCCTACTATAGTGACGAAAGTCACTTCGTTTTATCCGTATAAATATTGTAATGATTCTAGTAGTTGGTATGCCTTACAGAACAGTCCTTAATATCAAGGGCACCCAAATATAACGTAACAATGACCAGCAAGGAAACAATTAATCTCATCATCATCTACAATACTACTTTTAGATTCAGAATAAGCAACTTCCCAACCAAGTCCTATCAAACACAATAAGTCCATGTAAAACATTCTTACCCTGATTTTGGTGAAATCATACCCTAAAGAAATACATAGCCTCAGCATAGCTTATAACCCCATTAAGGAAAAAAGACAATCATCTTTCAACTCCATATCTTCTTTTACATTCCTCTCACCCAATCACCCGGGTTAATCCAAATACGATCTTAAAAGGGGAAAACTATAACAAAAGATGCATCAAGGTAATGCTCAAAATAAGCTCTTGATGAATGACTCGGTAAAATTATGAGGAAGATCCAATTTCAGTAGTTAATCCCATACTCCCGATAAATATCTTAATAATTCTCATAGTTGCTATGACATACCAAACAGTCCTTAATGTCAAGGGCACCCCAGTGATTAACGTCATGACTCACGACGACCAAATAAACAAATTACTCTCATCATCATCATCTCATGTAAAACATTCTTACACTCATTAACTGTGAAATCATATGGTAACGGAACATATACCCTCAGCATAGGTTATACTCCCTCATAATCTATAGTATCTTCTGTTTCCTTCAAGGAACTAGCCTTAAATCACTCAAATCCTTCTTTTACATCACTCCTAAGTTTCACCCAACGCAGCCCCGCCATAACCACCACCAAGGCCAGCAAAAATAAGCATATTTTGAGAACGATCCAATTTCAATAGTTAATCCCAATAAATATCTTAACGATTCAAATAGTTGGTATGACATATACTAAACAGTCTGTAATGTTAAGGGCACCCCAGTTGACCTAACGACGGCCAATGAAACGACTCTCATCATCATCTACAATAACACTTCAGGATTCAAAATAAGCAACTTCCCAGACCAGCAAAGTCCTATCAAACACAATAAGTCTCAGGTAAAACATTCTTACAGTCATTTACTGTGAAATCATACACTAAAGAAACATATACCCTCAGCATAGCTTCCCTCGTCTATAGTTTCTTCCTTTTCCTTCAAGGAAAGCAAGACAATTACCTTTCTAGCCTTAAATCAATTGCTCAAACCCTTCTTTTAGATTACTCTCACCCAATCAGCCCCAGCTGAAACAAACACCAATCCAGGCAAAGATAACATATTTCCTCCCCCTACCACTAACTGCGGCCGACCTCCAGAAATTCCCATCCCAACACCAAAAACCATCCTGTCTCCTAGGGAATCTAGTAAAACAGGCCAAACTAGGCGTAAAGTATCTGAGTGGTTTAAAAATTTTGAAATTTGCTCCAGTACCAAAATCACAAAAAGTTAATCTCAAAACGATCATAAAATGAGAAAACTTTACAAAACAATCATCAAGGTAATGCACAAAATAAGCTTTTGATGAATGGAACCGTAAAATCATGAAAAAGATACAAAGTCACTGCCATAAGAGGTACTCAATAGTCAACAATGTAAACATACGACGTAGATCTACAGCAGCAGAAAATGTAAGATACCAACCAAACAATTATCAAAAGCTTAACAGGTGTAGTGGACATCAAACAAGGGGTAACTGGTTACTTTAGGTGAAGGAATCCAAATCATAGATCAAAAGATAGACAGGGAGTCTTCCTTGAGATTGTGGTATGAAAATGATTTAAGCTATACTCCTATTATAGTGAGGAAAGCCGCTTCGTTTTATCTGTATAAATATTGTAATGATTCTAATAGATTGTATGACATACAGAACAGGTCCTTGATATCAAGGGCACCCAATATAGCATAACACTAACCAGCAAGGAAACAATTAATCTCGTCATCATCTACAATACTACTTTCAGATTGAGAATAAGCAACTTCCCAACCAAGGACTATTATCTTCCTTTTCCTTCGGTGTACCAAATTAAGGAAAAACGACAATTACCTTTCAACCCCATATCTTCTTCTACATCCCTCTCACCCAATGCAGCCACAAGTCCACAACCAAGAAATACATAACCTATTAACCTCAGCATAGCTTATAATGCATCGTTAGCCTATATTATCTTCCCTTTCCTTCGGTGTACCAAATTACGGAAATAATACAAATACCTTTCCACCCCATATCTTCTTTTACATCCCTCTCACCAAAACCAGCCGTAGCTATCACTACTCCAGCCTAGATCACCACCAAGCCATGCAAAAACAAGCATTATTCCTCCGTTATCAGACACAAAAAAACAACCCCTTGACCTAGGGAGTGTAGCTAAATAAGCGAAACTAAGAGTAAAGGAACCAAGCAGTTAAAAAATTGGAAATTTCACCCTAATAATTAGAAGTCTATTAAACGCTTGTATGAAATGTAGGTTATTATTACTAGTGTAACAGTGTCTAAATGAACTGAAAATGGAGAACAAGGGTGGGGGATGATAGAGTAATAGTTCATCAGTAACATAAGCAATAGTGCCCAATTACCACAAAACCAGGTGAAAACGGCGATATTTCCTTTCCTACCACCAACAGAAACATAGACAGACTATAATCAAAGAACCAGAGCAGCTACACCTGTAACCTACAGTACTAAAACGCAAGAGTATCTAGTTCATTCACCCGTCGAGCGATAAACCCTGATTCTACCACCGCTACTAAAATGCAAGACGGTTTTACACAAGAATAAAACACAACAATAAGCATCCAAAAACCTCAATATAATCCAAAACATAACATAATCCGCAATACAGCAACAATAAAACCTAAAACAAAACCCAGATCCAAAATCTGTCTTCTTAAACAACAACATTAAACATCCTCCTTGTTCCAAAACCATACCTGAGATTAAAAACTAAGCTTAATCAATCGATAGTCTGCATAACATCTTCAGTAGTAAACTTGGTACCCTTCTCCTTATCAGCAGCAGCACGACCCTTAGCTTTCCTCTCAAGCAGACTCTTCCTATCCTTATCAAGTCTCAGCTTCGTTATCACAACCTTTGATGGATGAACCCCAACATTCACTGTCGACCCGTTTACCTTCTCTCGGGTAATCCTCTCAATATGGATAACCCACTTCTTACGGTACACTTGGACGATTTTACCCTCACGACCCTTGAAGTGACCTCGAACAACCTGGACTTCGTCGTCTTTGCGGACCGGCATGGAACGGACCGAGTACTTGGATCGGAGGTCGGTTGAGAGTGGTGCGGACATGATGACCCGGCGGACGCTTGATGGTGCCGTGAAGTGAGCCTTGCGGCTCTTGCGGCGGGAGGATGAGACGCGTGGGTTGTACTTCATTTTTTGAGGTTTGGGTGTGGAGGCGGGGGGATGGGGAATGGGAAGGGGTAGGGTTAGGGTTTTGAGGGAGTTGTGAGGAGTTTATAGGAGATGTGAGTGAAGTGGGAAATGGGGAAATGAATGGGGTTTTGTTTAGTGTGTGGGCTTCAATGGTGGACTCAATGTGCAAATGTTGGGTTGCTC
>JAGPOY010001959.1:0-15832 GCA_018983105.1 Silene uniflora
ATAACTGTTAATTGCTTGAGTCGACGCATTCAATTGACTGTCTCGAAACCCTCTTGACCTGGATCGAAAGATTGGGATAGGGGTAGTTCTGCAACGAGCATTAGGTTTATACTAATCAGGGTAAAAGCTAAGTTAGTATTACCCTAGGGTGAATAGCGGACCGAAAGGACCTTTTCATTACTCACAGACTGAATTTAGGGCGCTTTATTATGTTTAGTCCGGACTTAGAAGCCATGGTGAACCGACAATCCTAGTGCTCCCCTCTCTGTTTTCTTTCCTTTTATTATTCTCTCCTTAATCCTTTAGTTTTTAGATAACAAATCAACAACCCCCAAAAACCGGTTACTTTAAACAGACTTAGTGAATTATAGGTTACCCATCTCTCTGTGGATACGATCCCGACTACCTCTACTACATTATAGTTGAGACCAGTTGGTTTTATTTTTGATAGGGTTACGACAGCCGTGTCACCTTCCTCCACGGCGACTTACGTGAAGAAGTATTTATGCGTCCTCCCCCGGGTTTTAAATCAACAAATAATGGTCAAGTATGCCGTCTACGGAAATCATTATACGGTCTAAAGCAGGCTCCTCGATGCTGGTACGCGAAATTGGCTTCCGCATTACTTAATTATGGATTCCGACAATGTCCCTACGATCATTCTCTATTCTCCAAAACGACAGCTAATACCGACGTCCACATATTAATTTACGTCGACGACCTTGTTATTTGTGGAAACAATGCCACTGTGATCGATGAATTCAAAGCTTACTTGAGTTCGTGCTTCAAAATGAAGGACCTCGGGTTCCTTAAATACTTCCTTAGACTCGAAATTGCAAGAAATCGAACTGGGATATACGTCTCGCAACGGAAATACTCTCTAGACATTCTTCATGAAGCGGGTTTACTCGGCTCCAAGCCGGCATCCATCCCGATAGAGCCAAACCACAAATTGGCCTCATCTACGGCTGCCATTTTGAATGATCCCCAACCATACCGCCGACTTGTGGGACGATTAGTCTACTTAACTATTACTCGTCCCGACATCCTCTACTCGGTCCACATCTTGGCACAATTTATGAATGCTCCGACAAAGGAACACTGGAATGCCGCCCTTCAGGTGGTCAAGTGCCTCAAAAACTCACCAGGCCAAGGTCTTTTATTCCGGTCCGACAGTAATCTTACTCTAAATGCCTATTGCGATGCCGATTACGCGGCCTGCTCCAATACCCGTCGCTCAATCACAGCCTACATACCTTCCTCGGGTCCTCTCCCATCTCGTGGAAAACTAAAAAGCAAGCCACTGTGTCTTTATCCTCCACAGAATCAGAATACCGCGCTATGGCTCATACCACATGCGAGCTCAAATGGCTCAAAGGGTTATTGCACTTCCTCGGCCTTACTCATTCACAGCCTATCATGCTACATTGCGACAATCAATCCGCGCTCCACATTGCTCGAAATCCGGTCTTTCATGAACGTACTAAACATATCGAGATTGATTGTCATTTTGTACGGGACGCAATAAAATCAGGTACCATACTCCCGTCCTACGTCCATACCAAGCTTCAACTTGCAGATATCCTAACCAAAGCCCTCGGACGTACCACATTCTATGAATTACTTTCCAAGTTGGGCGTTTCGGATCTACACGCTCCAACTTGAGGGGTATTGGACTATCAAACTAAGGCTACTAGCCGTTGCATCAAGATTGCAAAATCTTCCAGCTAATAGCCATTGTATCAAACGAAGATTGCCACAAATCAAGCAAGCAAATATGGCAGTATATATCTTATACAAGGAATGAAATCATTCCCCTGTTTAGCTAGTAAATATTATGTTCATATCATGCTCATATTTAGCTTATTTCCTTCTGTAAATATCTCGAATGTAATTAGTATATAAAGGCAGATTGTAATCCTTGTTACACAATTGAATAATACATCAATCTTTTCCCTGTAATCGAAACTCTCTCGTTTATCATGTAATGAATAATGATCAGTCAAAAGCTAATATGGTCTCGAAGGGAAATAAAAAAAGTGATGAGCAAACGGAAGATCACTGAATTTGAGAGGAATGAACATCGAGATGGGGTTAGTTCATCGTATGTATACTCAGGTGTCCAAATACGAGTGGCATTCTCCACAATGCATAAATTCAAAATCTCTCACAATGCATTAACCCGGAAAAGAACGTGTTGCGAGAATTAGACAAAACAAGGACCAAGAACATAGTAGTACTAACATTAATGCATGAAGCAGGCATTCCAAGACCTGTACAACTTCAGAATGTTCTAAATGATTCAAGTTCCTTCTTGATTTAGCCCATGAAAACTCTTCCGAGATACGAGTATATTTCTCTAAAAAGGGCCAAAAAAAGTAAGAAGAGGGTGAAATGCATAGCATTTGAGAGTAATAATCAGCTAGTTCAAATTTACATGACTCGAGGTTTACAAGGCATCCTGAATTCTCAAACATTCATTCAGTTAGTTATAATCTGACTGAGACTCATAAAAATCGCTAGGACATGGAGAAGTGACCTCTTGTTCTAGAACTTGAAACACCTCGTTCATTGATGGCCGTTGCACAGGGTCTGCATCTGTGCATTGAGAAACTACGTCGAGAATGACTTCTGCTGATTCAAGGTCAACATTAGGGCATCTTCTATCCACTATCTCCTCTATTTTGTTAGCTTTCAGGAGAATGTTCATCTGACAATAACAAAGTCATGGTTTAGCTTTGTACTATGAAAACAAAATATTACGACGACATTGCCACAGTGTCCTAAAGGCCGAGATGTTAATGGTAAATTAACAAATGAGAGAGATATGTGACTTGGAACTTACCCAACTAACCACATTTAAGCCTTTCTGAACAAAGCATGGATCAGTAGGTCTTTTGCCAGTCACAAGCTCTAACAACAACACCCCAAAGCTGTAAACATCGGACTTTTCAGTTGCTCTTCCGCTTTGCAAATACTCTGCTCAAAACAGACAGCAGAGAAGGCGCAATCAAGCTTTGGGTGAAAAAAGATCAAAGTACCTCCAACATGGCACACATAACCATGACAACACATTACAAATGATTGGGACAGAGGGAGTATACAACGATGCATAGCACTATAGCAACGATATCATTACCCCAAATGCCTCAAGACCTCTACAGATGTCGATATTAAAGAATATTGTTATATTAGGACAAGATACTATTGTTAGGAAAATATCCCCATAGGAATAAAGAAAAAATTATCACGCAGAGCTTAGCGGGTCCATCATAAATTCATAATCCACAACTAAAAATAATGAGTGTTCAAAATTTATACAAATGGAAATACATTCACCAAGACACATCAATTTAAATTTTCAAGTACAAATGATAGTTGGATTCTTGATCTTTCAGCTATATTCAAGCTCGATCGAACATTTTAGGTTTTTACATACAGGCACTGCACTATACACCATAAAAACAACTCAAATATGGTCATAAACAAAACATACCTGGAGCTAAGTAACCAAATGTACCAGCAACAACTGTTGTGACATGAGCCTCCTCGTCTTTTAGAAGCTTCGCCAGGCCAAAATCAGATACACGTGGCTCCATATTTTCATCAAGAAGAATATTGCTAGATTTTATGTCACGGTGAACAACTCTTGGGCAGCAGTCGTGATGAAGGTAGGCTAGCCCACGGGCAGAACCAAGGGCTATCTTCAAGCGTACACTCCAGCTCAATTTTTCTCCACCATCAACCCGTTCTGTCGGAATTACAACAAAACTATTAATCGGTAATTCTGCTACTTTTCAGTACAGCGGCTGTCACATTTTTCTTGGAAATTCGCTTCAATGAATACAACCAATTCTCTTATGACGAGTAGAAATAAAAAAAATAACCAAGGTTCTTAATTCTTATGAACCAAAATAGGTTATTTGGTGATACCATACGTTACGAGCCAAAGCTTAAACATTTCTACTTCTGCTGAGATGGTTATATATATGTGCGAAATATGTTTGTACACCCTGATAGATGAAAAATCAACTGGAACCGTAGTCCATTTCATTGTACCATTTAACCGTCCAGTAGCAAAAAACAAGGTTTTCTAATCAAGTTACCGACTTACCATGCAATATATCATCGAGGCTCCCATTGGCCAGATAATCATAAATAAGAAGCTTTGAGGTGGGTAATCGGCAGTATCCTCTTAAGTTTACCAAGTTAATGTGCTTAATGCTACCCAATATCTCCAATTCTCGCTCAAACACCTTGTCAGATCCTTCACGAGTGCGATCAATCCTTTTAACAGCAAATGTTCCACAGTCATTCATGACCAGCCTATACACGGTACCAAAACCTCCAGAACCCACAACATCTTCTTCATCAAGAGCCTCAAGCTTCTCTATGATCTCAAATGAAGGGTACGGAAGGTCGCCGTGAAAAGTTATTAGCTTGGTGCCTGTTCACAGTAGAGAACTTATTCAAGGAATCATATGTGGACGAATTTTACCACAACATGAAAGTAAGAGAGGGGTTTACCAGCATTAGGTTCAACTTGCTTCTGTACTTCTGTGTATTTTTTAGCAGCTCTTTCTTTCTTTGATACCGACCAACCCCAAAGAAAAGCAACAAGCACGATAAGAGCCACTCCTAGCATGGACACAGCCCCAATCACAATCCCTTTGATGTAATGAGACGAGTGCTTACTTGGGACTGCCATATGTGAATATATATCTAGACTTAGCAAGTTTGCCGGTAACAAATTCAAAGAAATGATAAACTGATATACATCCAAATACTATGAAACCAGTCAGTGATTCTACAGTGATTCTACTTGCCTGGGGCTTCATCGCTCTCGGCATGGGGTAAGACTGCAGGGAACCCAAGTGAGGTCCGACATGGTTTATGCACTTGACGACCACAAAGATCCAAGTTACCTATATATCTGTTATCGAAGAACATAACTTGAGATAACAGTAATGACTCATATAGCACTAATGAACACAGCTCACCAATATTAGTTGAGACTAATTGTAAATATCAGTCTATCAGACTTAGAAGTGGTAGCACATCATGCTACATTGCTACCAATTGCTCGGAGCCTCGGAAGCTTCGAACATACCAATAAAAAAAAACGGTTCTAAGTCAAACTGACGTTATGTTCAAAGAGTTAGAGCACTTCTGCTTCTGCAGCCGGAGGTTTCCCTCGCCAAAATATTTCTTAATCTATTCATACTAGTGAATAGGCTTGCATCATTAGGATGTTCCTTTATTGAGGTACTATTAGGGTGTTCTACATATATGGTAATTTGGTCTAAACTGTCCATGGCTTGTCTTCACCAGTAAACCGTTACTTAAGAAAATGTTTTAAGCATCGAGCAATTTATTAAGACTAAACCTCCTTACTTGTTCCATATAATGGGTTTGAAACACCAGCTCTATCAATATATGAAAACTTAGCAACTATGAGCAGCCGGGATGGAGGGCGACCAAGAGGCAAATAATCTTTCCATGAAGTTAGTTACGCCTTTAACAGGTTATTCAACTTCAGATTTGCTTACAAGTCATACATTACTAGAATTATGAACAAGAACCCAACAATCAAATTTTGGACTGAATTTGGAAGTGAGCTGAAGATCCAGCAAATAAACTGGCAATAGTATACGAACACAAAGATATCAACAATGACAATATTACTAGCAAAGTAGTAATATTATGGGCTGGATAGGCAGCCTTCTATTTTCAAAATATTATTCAAAACAATTGATAATAAATTCATTTTTTGAAGTGACACACACGAGAGAGCGAGGAGACAGTGTAGTTGAAATTTACTAATGCTAATAGCAAACCTAGTGCTGGTATACTTCTAAACTAATGGCAAGTTAGCCTAATTTGACCGCTTTAACTGACTACATTGCATATGATCGAGGATTCTTTCGTATACGAGCAACAAAGATTAAGGTAAGCATGAAGTTAGATGAGCAACACAAAGGGGGACTGACTAGTTAGCTCAAAAACATATATGGAATTATAACTTATAAGAAACTATCATAACTCATAAGAAAGGTTCAGTTTGATGTCAAGAAGTCAACGTACGATGGAGTTGAAAAAGTGCTCAGAGCACCAAAATCTGGTATCTCGCCTGAGAAGAAATTTGTAGATAAGTTCCTGTAATACAACGTGCGAAAAATCAATGAATGGGTCAACTTTCACCTGCCATTATATCTGATAAGGTGACAAATGGCCCCAACGTTGAAATACATTTCAAATTCAAAATTCAGGACTTACAAATAGCGGAGCTTAGTCAGACGCCCCAGAGAGGAAGGGACAGCACCCTTCAATAAATTGCTCGACAAATCCCTGTAATAATAGATACGTACAATTTAATGGATGATGTGGAAAAGGGACTCCCTTTATTCATTTCATACCCATACGTTTGTTCAAAATCTCTTGCACATAATTGAACAAAGATATGGGTATGAAATGAATGAAGGGAGCAATAGCTAACGCCAAATAGGCAAATATCTTTGAAAACAAAAGGTCAAGCCAAAATCACAAGACCAAGGGTGTGATTTCTAGGACTTACTGTACTCAATTCAGCAAAGTAATACAAAGTTCAGCAAAAAGATAATGCAAAGCTGAACAGAAACAACGAGTGTCGTATGAAACAATTCACACGAGAGACCAATCCAAATGCTTATGGACTACTCGTCTAATTATATGGTTAAAGGGGTCGTCTCACATGTTAGACTGTCAGTATATGGTTTTGTGAAGCAAAGATAGATCACTGTGACTTGCAAACACTCTAATAAATGAAGCAAAAGTTGGCATTTGTACGAATTAGAAGTGCCTTACTTACAGTATGTTGAGATTAGAGAGATTTCCAAGCTCTGCTGGTATACCTCCTTGCAAATAATTACCTCTTAAGTATCTGAAAGAAAACACCAGTAAACAATTGGCTAGTTTCACATCTTTCAAACTAAATATAGTACGCTTCAGGTACACACGAAAACAGTAAGACGGATTACAGAAAAGGGTTTAACTTACAAAGCTTTAAGCTCATTACAGTTTGCAATTTCATGAGGAATATAACCATGTAGTCCATTCTGATGAAGTGCACTAATTCACAAGAATAAAACAAAAATTTGTCATGTTACAATTAAGTTAAGATCAGTCACCTGGAATGTCAATCACAAATACTTGTGCACAACAGTTTTACACTTGTAATATTGTAAAACCGCCTCTGGTTTTGCAATAAGATATTGTAAAACCGTCTTAAACAAGAGTACAAGACCTTTTGAACTCAATAAAGGTAAAAATCACAGCTTGGTAACTCACAGTCTTTGAAGCCTGGTAAGCTTTCCAATACTTGGAGATATTATCCCCCCAAGTTGCATGTAAGGCAGATTTCTAGGGGGCATCAAATAAATGAAAAGAATCAATGTAAAGCAGAACAATACCAAAAATGTGAAAACAACAATGATTTACTCCCTCCGTCCTCACAATGAATAAAAACGGTAAACAAATGATTGGGACGGAGGGAGTAATAACCAAGAAAATGGTAATGAAAAAAAATGAAGATGGTGCTTACATAACAATGACATTGTTATCCTGAGGATTACAGGAAATGCCAGTCCATTGACATGGTGTAGCATCAGTATCTCTCCAACTACCAAGGGCATTCTTGGTATCATTCAGTAAATTCCTAATTTCAAGCAATACCAGGCCTAGAAACACAAACAGTAAAAAAGAACAAGCAAATTACAACCTATAGACATAATCCAATTAAACATACAACAACAACATTACCTCAGTGCCTCATGGCTCCGCCACACTGCAAGGCGGGGGTCGGATGTACACAGTCTTACCCTTGTACTACCAACACAAAGAGACTATTTCGGAATGACCCAAAATGAAGATTAACTAGAACAAAAGGGTAAAGAGCTAAGAAAGTTTACCATCAGGAGTGAGAGCAAGAGGGCAAATGCTGAAAAGGGTAGAACTTAGAACTAGTTTAATCAACAAACTTACTAAACCCATTAATAAATTCTTGTGCAAGATTAGATTTTTAAGGTCAAAGATTAAAACTTTATCCTAGAGTTTCATATTTCTTATGCCTAACAATGTAAAAATTATAAAAAGAAGCCAAAAATTTGAAGGAATAGAGAGAGAAAGTTAAGAAATTTGGAGTGCCATGATAACTGTGAAAAAAAGGAAAAGGGTACTGAGTTAGTGACTACACTAGTGAGACTGTGAGAGTGGTGAAATGTGATGATAGCTCAAATTATTATTACCCAGGAATAAATATTAAATTTTTAATTTTATTCCTAATAATACTTGGTTTTACGTAGTTGCTATTCCATACACAGTTTTACGGAAATAACGTGTATAGATAAAACTTTCCACTCAATTTCGTACAAATAAATAACTTAACCTCACAAATTACAGTTCTTTTTTTTAAGAAAATCATTCGTATGTAAAATTGGCAATAAAATAGACTACCAAAGAAAAAAAAATCACAGATTTTAAATAAAGGGTTTTGATATATACAACCCAATGGGTTGTATTTAAGAAACTAAATAAGGAAATAAGTTTTTAATATATGCATTAATTACATTGGGTTTTGCATAATTTAGTCTTGAATTCCTAACTTAATACCAAATATGAAAGCTATTTAATGTTTAAATACAACCCAATGGGTTGTATATATCAAAACCCTTAAATAAATAGTAGTAATAATTTGTGTAATACCCCAATATATATGGTGAGGGTCCTTGTTGTTTAAAGATGGTCAGTAAAATGAAGAAAGGACACTTAGAAAACTGTGCATGGCAGAAAACGAGTCACTATCATAACTTTGATTGGTGTTACACTTACAAATGGCGGGACATTTTGTTATTGCAAAAAAAAAACATTTGAATTTTAACTTGGAAACATGTGATTGTTAATTTGCTGCTTCACTGCCTGTACGTTTGAATTTTTGAAAGCAGAAAACGGGGGAATCCTGCCTTTATTTTTTGTCCTATTCTAAAATTTTGCCTTTTATAGTAAAGACCAAGGCCATATTTCTTTGGACTGAATTGAACTGAAATGTACTTACGAAGTATATAGAATCTGAACTAAATTGATAGGATTTGAACATGGCCAAAATCCTGTTTTAACTGATAACTGGGATAATATTTTTCAGTGGACCAGAAGTATTTATATCGACAGTCAGGCAATAATACCGAAGATAAATTAATGGATAGACTCGTTCTAACTTCTAAGTTTGATTTTTTGTCATTCGCAAGAGTCTAAAATGGAACACCTAACGATACTACTCACGCAGTGACACTAACCTACTTTGGGATGATGCTGGTTGATGTTGAATTTTTTTTTGTCTTCTATTTGTTGGAGAATTAATTTTCAAGAAAACATTACCAACCTTCTTTGAATGAGTTACTGCATAATAAATAATGTAGGAGATGATCATTTACCACAATTTCCCTCAACCGTAATTATAGGAGAATAAATCATGACTCATGACTCATGAAGAACAGAGTGAAAATTTGCCGGTACAAACCGAAGAATATCCGGCACTAAGCAGAAAATATCCATTTACCATGTAAAGGGAAGACAGTAAAATTAAACAATACTCCGGAGTACTATTTAACAAAAATTATATGGTTCTTCTGCTTAATTAAATCGAAATTGGAGATGATTATGCCTAATAGGTGCTACAATGTCTCAGTTTTTAGAACCCAGTCGCGAGTCAGTAACAAACCCATGTGAATATGTGATGAACAAGCTCACAGTGTTGGCAATTTGGCATTCCAAAGTTTAGCCTCAATATCGAACCAGTAACGTTAATGAACACGTGCGTATCCATATCAGTCACAGACACAGAGTACGATTTTTCTTCTTGAAAACCCATGTCACCAAGAATTGGCTTTAACTATTCGGCATAAAAATGCGCGTAAGCATTAGTATTGGTTCTTTATATAGAGAGAATGCTTTCTTGGGCTAAAATGAAATGTCTCGGTGTCTGTAGAAGTGGTGCGCAAGGTCAAATATCACATAATATAGAAACCAGAAGACCATACAAATACAGACAGATAAGAGTCACATGAACGACAGAGATTCGAGTATGCACGCTCCAAGCATCGTCTATAATCCAACAAAGCCAGGTTCCTGAATACTCCGTAGCTAATAAGCAGAAAGCAAACAGGGCCAACCAAGCTTCACCCGGTTTTGATTTTCTAGTTTATTAACCAAAATCTCACAGCCCAAAATTCTACTTAGACCAGTGCTTACTGAAAGAAATAGTTGGTATATAACTACTGTTAGAGACTTAGACCAGTGCTAACTGGAACAGTTCTGCTATGACCCGAAGGAGTAACGGAGGTTGTATCAGAGAAAACAAAGAAGATTCAGTCTGCACTAGTAAACTACGCTTACAATATGAGGATTGGCAATTAAAGAGTCTAATGAACCTGCAGTGATGGCCGCTAAACATTCCACACATTTGAAGCAGAAGGTTGTTCGAGTAATTTGGAGTATGAGCCACATACAACGATATGAGCCTCCTGCAGCAGAGTTAGAGTAGACACCCTTGAACATTTTTATATCACAAATGATAAAGCCCTCCGCACATCAGTACAGTTGTCTGCAGGAAACAGAAAGGGCCTAAAAAATCAAATAGTCCCTTTATTTTCATGTTTGTTTTTGGATAGGTTTTTTAAGAAAGAAAATGCAGGTGGAACTTAGGCTGTTTATTTTCAACTTATCCACTTCCTTTTATCCTTAACTCCACTTACCCCAGGCAAACCCCGCTCTCTAGTCCAGCCACGCAACGCTTAAATCTCTTTCCACCGGTGGTTTTCAAGGGTAGGTGAGGGAGTTTTCAGGGTGCAGGGATGTTTTCAGGGTTGGGCTTTCTACATGGGGAATGGGTTTTCGGGGGTTTGGGCTGAAGCTACGCTGGGTGGAGCGGTGGGTGGAGTGGCTGGACTGAAAGGTGGGGTGGTTCAGATTAGATATATAGAGAGGTAGGTGGAATAAAACTATAAAAAGGGAATGGGGTATTTGAACCCTGAGACCTAATGTCCCACGGTACCTCCATTTTAAGCACTGTAATTTTATTGTAAAAACTTGCCTAAACATAAGTCTTACAGACATAGTTGAGAAGGCCAGAAATGAAATGCGTACAGAACTTATTCAGACATGGAGTATTTAGAAGTAGCATAATACAAACTACAAACCTCTAAAGAATCTCGCATCTGGAATATCAACAAGCTGTGGAATGTGGACATAGTTCAGTAGCTGCACTGGTTTCTGAAAGCGACTTCAAAATTCAGGTCATAGAGCCAACAAAAGAAGTGCACACAGCACAGATAATCACTACTGTCTAAGAGAAAGGCCAACGACACTCCAGTGCTGATTGGCTATTCATTTCTTAACATGAACAGAATCGGGAAACAGATATCAGTAGATAAACCAAGCATAAATGGCGAGTACTATAGTTAACAGCAACATTGACTATTTAATCAACCAGATTATCAACAGTGTAAAACACTACAAAAAGTAGTAAGAGGACACGATAAAAAGAACATAGTAGAAATGGTGACCGGCAGACAAATCCAGAATAAAATGGAGTTTTAAAAGCCAAACAAACAGGTCAGCAGAAATTAGCCAAATCCCAACTTGGATTTTTGGATCCTTCAAAAAGTGATACCAAGTCCTTGATTTTGAGATTTAAAGAATCCGACATTGGATTCCGTATCAGATCCTCGTACCCGAGTCTGAGCATCATAGGAGAAGACAAGTCCAACACACAATTCTAAACTGCGTTCTAAGGACTACAAAATACAGACCGTATGACTCACATTTACTATATCGGGAGATATTGTATAGGTAATAGGGATTTTTTCTGCACGCTTATCCCAAGAAGGCACCAACTTAATCAGGAGAGACTAAGAAGCACCAAAGACTGAATATTACGTCTCTAGAGACATAAAAAGTACAGCTTTTTTAGGGATTTAAAGTGAGCACATAGGCAACCACCGGAGAGGAAGGTTGTAGAATGCAAAGACCGCACTAAAATTAAGTTTAAAAAAAACATACATTAAGCGGTCTTACATGTGACTATGTGAGATCGACCCATTAACCTAATGGTTAAATGAGGAGCACATGTAGAACTGTCTCATACAAGACTCAAAGTTTAAGTTGAGCATACACATTTGGAAGCAACTAATACACTTACATCAGAATAAGAGCATTTGGAAGCAACTATTTTACACTTACATCAGACTAACAGCATTCGAAATACACAAACAAACTTCAGAAATAAATGTATTCAGGAAGAAAGAAAATCTAACCATATAAAATGGGCCAGAAAGGTCATCTGAATGATATGATACAAGAGTTCCAGCTCAACAGTGAGGACCTTCAATCATAGACAGCCCACCACAAGTCAACTAAAAATACAAACATGAGTGAAAGATAAAAAGAACTAGGTTCTGATATAATGGAGTCATGGACTCTTCCTCGACATAACTGGAAAAGCATCAGGATTTCAAGTCTTCAACAGCCTGCTTCACAGCATAAAGAGTCATCTTCTTCACCTCTAACTTATCCTCCTTTGCCTTGTGATTTGGGGGAAGTAAACGAAACTCATCAGTCAATCGCACACATTCATGAACATTCTCAGGCGAAACAAAATCCATAGCAACCTTAATGCACGATTTAAGGTTTCGAACTTGATGTGGACAACCAGCGGGAATAAAAACGGCTTCTCCGAGCTTTTGAACAAATGTCCATGGCTCCACACCATACTCCAACTTGAGCTTCCTCTTATGCTCTTCGGTTAAGTAAAAATATTGATCATGAATCCCGTGCACAACACGTGGCACAAGGCACCCAAGTATGTGCCTAAATTCCCTAAAGTGACTCTTCAGATACTCTTCTAGCTTTGGGACATCTTCTCGCCGAAAAATATCCCACAATGCCCCACCCTCCACAGTTTCTGAAGCTTCTACCCCTTCAACCAACTCTCCATCGCTTAATCGCGGGGTCAATATATCTCTGTCACCCTCTGCTTCACTACAAGAATTCATATTTTTCCTCAATTTTTTCAAAGGTGTCCCCGTTTGTCTGTGTAAGACCTCTGTCTTCCTTTTTCTACCACGCCTTTTCACACCAGTGTTCTTCATCTCTTCGAAAGTACCGCTATCTGTTTCCTCTTGTGGTGGTGAACTAAATTTACAAATGACGTCACTATTAGCTTTTCCTTTTTGAGCATATTCCTCCGCTTCAACCTCATTATTGACAAAATGAGTTTTTCTTTGGAGTCCAGTTTGGGGAGCATCTTTGACAGGAATGTCGACAATTTCATTAACCACATTTCCTTTCCTCATATCCATAAGAGCTTCACATAGTTTATCAGTAACCGTCAACCCGACAGATTTATCATCTGGGATTAGAGCATTTGGGAGGGGCGGCTTACTATCTTTCAGTTTCACAACACTCGAAATTCCTAGCTCCACAGAAATACCAAGTTGACCCTCTTCTTTAGGGGACTCAGCAATGCACTTCCGATTGACAACGTCCACCTCATTACCAACTACCTCATGGTGGTTTTCAGTTGGACTAGTGCCATATATCTCTTTCTCATCCTGAGCTTTGTGTTTTTGCTTCAATCTCTCTATCGTTCGGAGTGTTTTAGCATTCATCCTCGTTTCTGTTGTATGAGTCAAAATATTCACGGCATCAGACATATCACAATGTAACTTAGTCACCGAATCGCCCCGCCCAAGTTCTTGTGCAACCCCATAAGCAATGTAAGTCTTTGGCCCCAAATCTGGCTTCAGAGATTTTTCTGGTAACATGGAAACAAGATTAAGAATGCCACTACGCGGGTGTGTGTACTCCTTAAAAGGCAATGCTTGGATAAACTCGGCAGCATGCCTTGGTAAATGCTTTTCAAATTCAGTAGAAGGCGGCCAGTCCTTCAATTTCAACATTAATGGCCACATAAAGGAATCACAGCGACCATCCATGTACCCGGTAAAAAATTTATGAATATTGATATCATCCTCGCACCAAGTAAGGCAGTCAATAGTCTTGACATCCAAATGCCTCGAATGCTCAGGATGTTTCAACTGACGACAAGCACGCCACATGACCATAGGCTCCCAACTTAAGCCACTGGTAGTTTTAAGCACGTCTCTGACAATGATTGGTTCTGCCTTGGCCCAATGCCCTTGAAAATGTTTCAAATCATCATTGTGAATGTCAGGGGCAGAAGGGCAGTACAGATAATTATCATCAGAATTCTCTCGGGAGGCTGCTTTCCTTGAATTACAATCTTTAGAATCTTCATTGCCCATAGAAGTGGTGCAAGAACAATCTTCAGTGCCTACTAGAGGGGTATAAGCAACTTTGTGAGTCAGCAGAACTTTTTCGGCTTCTTTCACCATTTCTGAAACATCAACTGGGAACATACACCTCAGTTGTAGCATCCCGCCGCAACACCCACCAAGGTTTGCCGGGGGACAAGGTATACTACCGTCTTCCTTAGATTTCCATTCTAATGGCGGCATTTTAAGAGCCTTCAGATCAGTAGATTCTTCTACAGGACAAGGTTTTGGGCCATGTTCATCTGATATCAGATTAGTAATCACGATATCTGACTCTTTTTCACCTACTATCGATTCTGAAAGCACCATGTCACAACCCTTCTCATCTGACTTTACTGCTGAAGTCACCATTTCACAATCTTTCTCATCCATTTTCAGTTCTGAGGTCCCCTTGTCACAACCATTTTCATCTGACTTCAGTTCAGATCGTGCAATATTATAACCTTTTTCATCTGCTGAGAGTTCAGAAGGTACACCTTCCGAGCCTTTTAACCCAGAATCATTGAGAACATTACGACCAATTACTTCCTCCGGCTCTTCTCCGTGCAGGTATCCCAAACCCTTATTCACAAATTCTACATTTACCTCATCTATGGCCCCTCGAAGATTACCCTCACGGAGTTCCCGACAACAAACAAGGCATAAATCATAACAGCAAATTTGGCAACTTCTATGCATATCAATAATGGAAGTCTTACAATTATTGCAAAACATACGTTCATCAAGAGGGCATTCAATTTGTTCTACTTTTACCTCATCAAGCGGAACGCCTTGAATGCGGGCTTCCACTTCTTTTTCCATTTCCTGCTCCTTATCAAACTGCTTCAAATAAGGAAAAACAGTTTTTAACAAATACAAAGAATGCCTCAATTTATCATCCTCACTTATCTTCACCTTTTGTTTCTCCAACATTTCTTTAACTACCCCTTCCAAACGCAAACACGCCTTACAATTACAATTCCCGCGGCAAACAGGACAAGCCTCAGCGAAATAGTCCTCAGTCTTATCAGGATACCATCGTGTCATACAAGGAATACAAAATCTCTTCCTTTTGCAAGTATTGCAAGGAACAACTCTCCCCTTATCATTCCTCTTACATTGATGACAATTATTCCTACCAACTTCAAGCCCATCTCCATCCACCCTCGGCTTTCTCACCTTCCTCTCCCTTGTCACCCTACCACTTTGATCACCCCCTTCCTCATCCGCATTCCCATCACCACTTTCCAGTCCCTCCTCCTTTCCCCGCAAAACCCCTTCCCCTACCTCACCCACAATTTTCGCACTCCCATCAACTCCAGCATTTTCCGCCAACCTTGCACGTTCCAGGTTCGACTTACGCCCTCGTTTCTTCCCAGTCTTACTCACTGCCACATTTCCAGAACCACCTTCTGGGCACTCCTCTTTTCCCCCCAAAGCCCCCTCCCCTACCTCATTCACCACTACCT
>JAGPOY010001960.1:0-15830 GCA_018983105.1 Silene uniflora
ATTATTGCAACAAAATACTACCACGGATTAATTATTATTGACAACGGTTTTGGATCCGTTCTTAAGCATTCCATAACGGTATTCTTAACCCGTTGATTAAATTTCATAACGGTTCCGCGTTTATAATAGCCGTGGTCATATAATAACAACGGTCGATGCAATAACGGTTCCGCTTTTGGTGTCATAACGGTATATAGCCTTTTCTAACCGTGATTGATGGTATTATTTGGCGTAGTGCTAGAAGAGTTAAAGAGGCCAAAGCAGCACTGCATTACTGTCAGGAAACTATTCAGGATAATCTAAGAGATTCCTCCCTTCTTGACCATGAAACTGAACTCCTGGCTAATTATATTAAGCTTAAAAAAGTAGAAAAGGTCATCCTTAAGCAGAAATCTAAGTTGGAACATCTTAATCATGCTGACTCACCTACTAAATATTTCTATGCCAAGATTAAAGAAAGGCAATGTCAGCAAATTGTTGGGCAGATAAAGGATAGAACTGGACAGAACAAGATAGGTCTTCAGAATGTGGCTCATGCTTTTATTGATTACTATAAGCATCTGCTTGGTACTGCTTCTTTTACCTCTCCTTTGGACATGGATTATATCCAAAATGGACATTGTGTTCAGGACACTGATCTGGAAGGTCTTATTAGACCTATTGATCCTGCTGAGATTAAAGCTGCTCTATTTGAAATTGGTGTAGATAAGAGTCCAGGGCCAGATGGATTCTCTTCTGCTTTTTTCAAAGCCTCCTGGGAGAGAGTGAGAGATGATTTCTGTAAAGTTGTGCAAGCTTTTTTCAGGACTGGCAGAATGAGTAAGCAAGTGAACTCTACTCTTATTACTCTCATACCAAAGAAGAAAATCAGTGCTTCTGTTCAAGACTACAGACCAATATCCTGTTGTACTACAATTTATAAAATCATCAGTAAAATACTTACTAAAAGATTGGGTCCTCTTCTTCCTGACCTAATTGGACCTGAGCAAGCCGCTTTTGTGCAAGGTAGAAGCATACATGAAAATATCATGCTCTCACAAGCTCTTGTAAAAGGCTATGGCAGGAAGTATTTGACACCTCGATGCCTCATTAAGGTTGACATAAGGAAAGCTTTTGACTCCCTTCAATGGGACTTCATTGAAAATATGCTCACAGCATTGAAATTTCCTTCTCAATTCATAGTCTGGATCATGGGATGTGTTACATCTTCCTGGTTCTCTTTAAAGATCAATGGCAGTGTTCATGGCTTCTTTAAGGGTAAGAGTGGGGTGAGGCAAGGTGACCCACTCTCCCCCTATCTTTTTGTTTTGAGTATGGAAATCCTGTCAAGGTATCTTAGGAAACTTCCTTTGCTTCCTAATGTATCTTACCATCATAAATGCTCTGAGATTCACCTCACCCACCTTATTTTTGTTGATGACCTCATGGTCTTCATTAGAGGTGACACTCCTTCTGTTGTAGCTGTTAAATCTGCCCTGGTTCATTTTTCTACTGTATCTGGTCTTCATGCTAATAGTGAAAAAACTGACATTTACTTTGGTGGAGTTTCTGAGGATGTCAAGGCTCAAATTCTTAGAACCACCGGTTTCTCTGAAGGTGCTTTCCCATTCAGATACCTTGGTTTAAACCTAAATACTGCCAGGAACACTACTGATCTGTATGGGATTCTGATGACAAAATTACAGAATAATGTGCAACATTGGGCTGCAAAATTCCTTTCCTTTGCTGGAAAGGCTCAACTACTCAATACTGTTGTTTTTGGGCTTGAATCTTTTTGGTGTGCCAATGTTCTCCTCCCAAAAAATGTCCTCACAAAGCTCAATAAAATGTGTAAAAACTTCTTCTCGGGGATAAATGAGGGACAAAGAAAGCTGGTACATAAGAGCTGGTCTAGTATTTGTGCCCCTTGGATGGAAGGAGGTTTTGATGTGAAGGAGCTCCTGTCCTGGAACAAAGCAAGTTTGGCAAAATGGCTCTGGCTTGCTGAAGTTCAGAAAACTGGGCTCTGGTATGACTGGTTTAAAGCCTACATCTTCCCTACTTCTACTATCTGGGCAGTAGTTATCAAAGATATGCTTTCTGAAAGCTTTAGAAGCATTCTCAGGATCAGAGATGAGATACTTTGCAGAATGGGATATGTGGAGAATGCTACATTACTCCTGCAATCCTGGTTTCATAAGGGTAAATTTAACATTTCCAGGGCTTATGATTGGTTCAGAACATCGTATCCTGTCCTACCTTGGACCCTTGCTCTACAGAGACAGAGTGTGCTACCTCGACATGGGGTCATAACTTCCTTAGCCATGCAACATAAATTGGCCACAATTGACAACCTTGTTCAAAAGGGGCTCTATCTAGTTAATTGGTGTGTCTTGTGTAAGCAAGCAGCTGAAACACATGACCACTTATTCTTCCATTGCTCCTATGGCCAGGAAGTTTGGAAGGGGATATTGACTTGGCTAGCTGTGGATGGAAGAACAAATAGCTGCAAGCATGAGTTGCTCTGGATACACCAAAGACCAAAACGTCGTCATTGGCGAGCTGATTGGTACAGTAGTTGTCTTGCTACTGTGACTTATAGTGTTTGGTATGAGCGCAATCAACGCATTTTTCAGGGCCTTGAAACACCTGCTAGCACTGTTCTTGCCCGAGTGAAATTTGGGGTTAGTTGTAGAATGCTAGGGAAGTGTAAACATAAACACTATGCTACTATTGTTGCTAGTCTCAATCACGAGGCTTAATTCTAAGCCTTATATTGGTTATTATTTTGTATGAAACTTTGTTTCTTCTTTTCTACCCCTTTGTGGATGAATAAGAAGATCATAACCTTTCTGCAAAAAAAAAAAAAAAAATTATATTCTTTTAATTCTTAGTTAAATAAATTTCTAAGTCTAGCCAAAATATCTTTTCATATTCTCCTAAAAAAAATACATCCAAAATTAAGATATTTTCTCAAAAATACAAAATTAGATTTCCTTGAAATTTTTTCATTATATGAACACTTTCCATGAAAAAAACTCTACATTAAATGGAATTATTTCTTAATAGATTTTAAATAAATTTAACAAAATATGGCATGATATGTTCAATGTTTTTGATTATTACTTTGACCGTATGCTTATTATTTCCAATAAAAATGTGAACACAAATTTTTGGAAACAATATTAACAAAAAATCCTCCTCATTTTCTTAGGAAAAAGGTGATGTATATGCTTAATTATCAATATGCTTATTTATGACATTATATCAAGAAAATACATCCACAAAAAATAAAAAAATATTGAATCCTAGAAACTATATAAATTGGTGGGATTGTTAACAATTCTCTTCACTAATCTTAATTACATCACATATTTACATTATGGCTCTTAATTACTCTTCCTCAAAAACCTTCTTTATGCTATTTGCTTCCTTAGTTCTTTTAGAATGTTGTCAATGTTTCAACCCTAAACTTATGAATGTGACAATGTACGATCAAGTTATCGACTCCAATTGGGGTCCGGCTGGCGCTACATGGTATGGTGCTCCTCGTGGTGCTGGAAGCGACGGTATGAACTATAGAAAGACTAGTGAAGTAGTGATGGAGCGAGGGGTTTACGTATTAAAATTTTGACTAAATTTTTATTTATATTTATTCTAAATCCTGGTTCCGTCCCTATAATTGAGATAGATGGTGCATAATCTTTTTATTTTATTTTATTTTATTTATAATTGGACTAGTTACATAAATTTTAGGGTTTATATAATGATTTTATACAAAAATTTTATTTCGTGTTTGCCATTGTGTATAGGTGGAGCTTGTGGTTATAGGGATGCAGTCGGGCAACCTCCATTTTCCGCAATGATATCTGCTGGAGGACCCTCAATTTACCAATCAGGCAAAGGATGTGGAGTTTGCTATCAAGTAAGTTTTTCGTTTTAGAAGACAAGTTCATTAATAAAATGTCATACGACACTTATAAAAGAATATCTAACATTAAAAATAAATAATGGCTTATGAATATCGAGCTTTCCCCTATCCCCCGCCATGACTTTGTACTTACATGGACGTAACCCTTTTCTTTTTATATAAGCTCCTATTAACCCAAAAAAATAAATTAAACTAGATTTAGTAATTGACGGTCTCACTACAAGAGATTTACTCGTATAATTTGCGAAGTTTTATTCAACTTTGAAATAATTTCTTATTATTATTCCATAATTATTTTGTTTTGTGTGTGTTGTACTATATAGGTAAAATGCACAGGAAATTCAGCATGTTCAGGAAATCCCGTGACAGTAACAATTACAGATGAATGCCCAGGGTGCACCTCTGAAGCATTCCATTTTGACCTTAGTGGCACTGCTTTTGGAGGCATGGCTAAACACGGCATGGATGATCAGTTGCGAAATGCCGGAGTTCTTCAAGTGCAATTTAGAAAGTAACTACCACCCTTTTAGTTTTCAATATGCCTTATGTAAAACGATCTTACAACACAAAATCTCATTTACAAAGGGGTTTTAAGTAATCGTGATAATGTCACATATACTTAGAGCAACTCCAATGGTTGTTTTTGAGGACCTGCTTGCAAATATTATTAATTGTTAAGCGGTATGCTTACCATTGGAGTAGAAAATTACGTACATGCTTACAAGCATGTGTAGCTTAAGCAAGCTACATGCTTGGCTTTCAAAAACATTAAATTAAATAATTAAAAAATAATAAATCATTTTACATTATACAATTTATTGTTATGTGGGACCTTGTAAGCTACAAAACATTGTAGTTTACCATTGGAATGTCATGTAGCTTGAAAGCTTTGTAGCTTGGAAAAAAGACGTGGCAAGGCAAGCTACACGATCATGTAGTTTGCCATTGGAGTTGCTCTTACATGTAAGACTGTTTTACGCAATAATTTGTGACAATAAGTTAAAACACACTTTACCAAAATATATGTAAACCTATGATGATACATGTACAATTACTTTTATGCTACTTATTATTATTTATACTTTGTATGTTGCAGGATAGCGTGCAACTATCCAGGGGTGACGGTGGCGGTAAGTGTGGACCCAGGGTCGAACCCGTACTACTTTGCATCAACAATAGAGTTTGAAGATGGAATGGGTATTGCAAAAGTAGAGGTCCAACCCCATTCAAGTGGATGGTTGAACATGTTTGAATCTCATGGTGCAACTTGGGCAATCAATCCCGGCTATGTTCTTCAAGCGCCCCTCTCTCTTAGGCTCACCGAACAGATCACCAAAAGAACCTTAGTTTTGGATCAAGTTATTCCCGTTGGATGGAAACCCGGGCAGACATATCGGTCTCGGGTTAATTTTCACTAATGAGTATGTAATTACTATGAGGGTTAATTTACAACTTCTCGTGTAAGGAGTTCGATATGTACGAGTGTACAACCACATCTTATATCATAAATGACTCAAATGCCCGCTTTAAAACGTTACTTTATTTTTTTTGTTTAAAAGGGCTTAAAAAGAAAATCAAAAAAGCTCGAAATAAAGTTTCAAAGAGGGTGTCGAGTTCTAGGCTCAGCCACAAGTCGCCGAGTCAATAATACATAGATTAGAAACAACAGTAGGCACAATGTCCACGGATAATAACCCATTAGAATCGATATGGTCTTTCCTAGAATACTTAGCTAGCTGGAGTGTCCCCTGGCCTATTAGTACTTTGCATCAAATTAGACGATCCTCATACTCGGCCATTAGTACTTCGTAGTTCCTTACGTTCCAAAGTAAGGTTAGTTATTAGCTGAGTTCTCTAACATTTGAGCAAAGTGGTCACTAGAAAATCGTAAATCTCACAGGCAGTCAGGCACGGTAATCGATGGTTACCCAATACCCAAGCCAATAATGTAACTCTTTTTTGGGGTGCTTATGGTTGGTTTGAGTTATAATGCTACCCACCTATTGTAGATGGGTAATGATAATGTAACTCTTTTTTACCCATATGGTACATAAATTAAGTACTCCCAAACTTCTGAAACATCGTAAAAGTTAGACCATGTAATATTTAGCCTAGAATTTTTTTTTTTTTTTTCTAACGAAAAGCGCACTTGGTCGCATTTGAATATAGGCGAGGGGGGATTCAAACCTGGATCTATTGTTCACAATATCTCGCCACAAGCCCTCAACCACTAGACTAATATAAGAAATACCATAAACTCAAAGTTTGACAAGTAACATTTTATACTTTGACAAATAACACAATTTCAACTTATTCTTATAGGTTTATCTGTAAAGATAGTAGTAATGTATAAAAATTGTAAATTCAAGACCCTTTATTCTTTTCGCAAACTATTTTAATTCATTCGACTTATTTATTTAGGATATGGACAATTATCGAATTTCGTCGGTCTTTTTATGAGAAAGGGAGTAATACTTCAAATTTTATCTAAACAAGTAATCTATATTCATCAAGTCGATTTTCGAGCTAGATACATTAAGATATAATTAGACGAATATAAAATGGTTAATAATAAACTATAAAGGAATAGTAGAGAATATTCCCCCATAATGTAGTACAATGTGATAATATTACATTACGTAAAAGATTGTAAGAATGCAAAAACCAAAGGACAAACCGATAGAAAAGGAGAAACATGGATTAATTAGTTTACTCCATCCTTACACATTTGTATCGAATGGACAAACGAAAATTACTCTTAAATCAGTCAAACAAGATCCTAAACTACAATTATTCCTAATATGAAATTTAAGATTCTTACTTACATACCCTCGAGTATTATATACTTTAATAGACTGAAACTCAATACCATCTGAATATATACCAACTTTGACAAGAGTAACAATTGTAGAAGGGAACAAGTCTTCTCTTAAGCTTAGGGTCTCTTTGTGATCCTCCCTCCACTTGTCATAAAACTCTTTAACTTCACACTCTCTTTCATTCAAAACCAATCAACACTTCAACTAAAAACTAGGACTCATGTAAACTATTCACCATACAAACAAACAACTATTTCTACTACAAAAACATTTCCTTTCTTCTTAATTTATCCCTTAGCCATAGCTCTCTTTCTTTTACCATGGTTAAATCTATATACTTGTTTTTCGAACATTCATCGTTGTCGTCTATATAGAAATATATGAAATACACAATGCACATTTGATTCAATTTACGATAATTAATCGTTCAAATTTCTATTTTAGTTGGTATAGGATTTTTTTTTTTAAAAAAAAAATTAATGTCATTATAACTTTTTTTTTTTTTTAAAAGATCAAAAGGGATTGATCTTGTTAATGGCTTTGATTGCGGATCAACAAACAAACTTCAAACATTTTTGTAAAATATGTAAAAAAGGGTTCTTGTGTGGAAGGGCATTAGGAGGGCACATGAGAGCCCATGGAATTGGAGATGAAGGTGCAATCCTCGACGATGATGATCCGGCTAGTGATTGGGAGGACAAAAGTGGTGGAGGAGGCAATAAGAGAAGTTATGCCTTAAGAACAAACCCTAATAGGTTAAGAAGTTGTAGGGTATGTGAAAATTGTGGTAAGGAGTTTTTGTCATGGAAATCATTCCTAGAGCATGGTAAATGTAGCTTTGATGATGCCGAATCCCTTGTATCTTCACACGAATCCGATGATGAAGATGATAGTGGAAAAAGAGCCTCGGGATGGTCTAAGAGAAAAAGATCATGTAGGACTAAAATTGGTAGTTTTACAACAAATAATTGTCCTTCTAGTGAAGATGAAGACCTTGCTAATTGTTTGATGATGTTATCAAATGCCGCGGTAGACTCAACCCTAAGCCTAGGGGTGGATCAAACAGAAGAATCTTCTGCATCCGCTAGTAAGGAGGAAGAAAGACGAAACATTCACCATCCGGTTAATTTCATGGTCCCATTCGTGTCACCTGCGCCACCTTTAGATTATCGGGCTAAAGGCGGCGCTAGTGGAAGTAACCCTAATAACAAAGGATTGTTTGAATGTAAAGCTTGCAAGAAGGTTTTTAATTCACATCAAGCATTGGGTGGACATAGAGCTAGTCACAAAAAAGTGAAGGGTTGTTTTGCAGCAAGGTTAGATCACAATAATAATAACCATGATACTATTAATAATAGACATAATGTAGATCAAGATAGTTATTTAGGAGAATATAAAGATAATTTGTTAGCAAGTGACCAAGAATTTATGAGGCCGTCGAAATCAACATCGACAACATTACAATTAGAGTACGGAGGAGGAGCCGGTCCAAGCAACAATTCTTCCTTAGCCGCGACCAAGAAAAAGGCTAAAGTCCATGAATGCTCCATTTGTCATCGGATATTTTCATCGGGTCAAGCATTGGGTGGGCACAAAAGATGTCATTGGATCACATCAAATGCCCCGGATCCATCAACCTTAGCGCGATTTCAAGAGTTACAAGAACAAATAGATCAACAACTTCAAAGCCAACATCTTCAAAGAGCTCCTATGTTCACTCAAATTGATCAAAGCGCCCTCGATCTCAACCTCCCTATTACAAATGACCATAACACATTACGCGCACAAAGAGAGCCTACTAGGACCGCCTTGAGTTTTGAAGTGTCTACCGACATTTTCTTACAATCATGGGGCGGTGTCAATGTCGACATGAAGCAACATATGAACAACCAACACGAGATGAATGGCGCTATAACAAGAGACAATGGACAAAAGAAGGTTGTTACTAATAACAATAGCGGGTATTATGAGTCGAATATGCCTATTAATCAAGACGACGAGGCGGATAGTAAGGTGAAATTGCCTAAGTTAGGAGAACTTAAGGAGAATATGAGTACAAATGGTAGCTCTTCTCCTTGGTTGCAAGTTGGTATTGGCTCAAGCAATGCAGTTGGAGCTAATCCATAATTTATTTGAAATTCCCTACAAGATGAAAACAAAGAGGGGAATTATATAGGTATATCTCTGAAACTATTACACTGTAATTACATACACAAAGTTAATTAATTCGGTTGATCGAAGCGAGGAAAAAATTTACTAGAGTTATTCAGTCAGTATAGAAAATGGGGTATATATTCATTTATCAATCAATAAGTAAATATACATATATTTAGATTTGTTATACCTCAAAGTTGTGATTAGTTAGATGTTTTGAATAATGACATATATTCAAATTCTTTAGTAGATATATTCAAGAAAAAAATTGGTAAATTTACATTGGTATCTTGTGTATAGTATGAAGTCTTAAACCTAACAATATGACTTTGAACCCTTTATGTAAATACTCTCTATCTGTCCCGATCATTTGTTTACCTATTCCATTTTAGAATATTTCAGTCAAATGTTTACTATTCTATTTTTTGAATGCCTTTCATTGGCAATTTGATTTTTCATAATTAATTTGGTCTACTTGTCATCCAATAATTGGCTCTTTCCTCTTTTCGTGACCTTTATGTCAAAACCAAAGCTAAACAAATCCATTCTTGACTTTTAAGCTCTTAATTTCGATTGAGCCGTTCTCCTTTGTCTCCCCACTGTTTTGCGTCATTTTTGCGTTGTTGGATTCCTCTCGCGGTACGCTACACACTAGTATAGGTTTAAAACCATCTTACACGTCCGTAGCAGTGCTACACCTCCGTTTACTCTTTTGTTTGTGACAATATTAGGTGAAGTTGTTTACCATTATGTTTCAAACAATATAGTTTTACCTGAGAATTCGGGCTATGTATATATATATTTCTATTATCGTGTGATCGCTTTATGCAAATTTACCGATCATCTGTCAGTTAAATTCATCATTTACTTTCAAATATATGTGAATCTAGTGAAAGGTTGGGGTACCTTGTATCAAAATTTGTTGCGAGATTGATATATCATTCGTTGATGGAATATACAAAAATGTATCATCAAACTCCCAAAAATGTATCACGAAGTACAAAAATGCCGGTCCTTGTTCGCAAATTACAACAAAACTGACCATGGCTTATCTTATGTCTGTGTGTAATGCAATGAAAATTGTATATTATTGTAGGAGTTTCGAATCCTACATTGTTTATCCTATCGTACTAATAATTTATGTTATTTTCTTTAATTAACTCAAAAGTATCTAATGAACAATAAATTATTTATTGAGTTCCTCTATTCGTTACTATCAACTTTTCCTTAACAAAATGCGTAATACATTTTCATCAAACATACAAACACAAATAAACGCCACGGACACAAAAATCAGTGTGTTACTACGATTGAGGGCCTGTTCTATACAACCAATACAACTGGTTATATAGTTTACTTATTGGTAATAAAAGCTTGCATTACAAAAGTCCTTTGAACAATGTACCAAAAAAATAAATAAAAGTCCTTTGAACTTCTTCATTATTCCATAATCCATATAAACAAGAGAACCATTACATCGGGAAAAAAATGAGTGCTCTAGGATCGCATTCTGGCATCATCGAACGGCTCGAAATTTATGAGCAAAAATAAACTAGAATCCCCCTTATACTAAAAGAATAAGAGGATTATATTCCAAAAAAATTCCCGCTAAAGTGCAATGTTCTATGATTGGTCCTGACATTATTTCATATTAATTTTATATTTTATACCATAAATAGAAATACTACTACTAATTTCAATCTCCCGTCTATTAAGAGTAAAAATTCTCAAAAGTTTTCCTTTTAAACTCCAACTACTTATATAAGAAAATAAATTAGATTTTTCCATTAAACTATTATTTTTCTTTAAAATATATTTTCTTCATTAATTTCTAGATTATACTAATATTTAATCAAATAAAATAGAAGTGGTATGAAATTATAAAATATGGAGTATAAATTACTAACACTTTATAATAAAAATTCTATAAAATACTGATTTCATAATATACTTCAACTTTTTATTTATTAGTTTTGCAGTTTAATTTTTATCTCATATCAAAATACAATGAGTTGAAATATGAGAAATTACAGTATAAATTTGGATTGAATAAATAATTAATACACAAAAAAGTAAATATCTATAAATACCGCGCATTTATTGCGGGATCTATCCTAGTTCATTATAAACTAGAATTCATGGTCTCGTGCCTTTTAATGTTTCTTATTCGGGGAAGTGGTGATTGACCCCCATAACTCTATGCAATTGTGAAATTAACCCCCACAACTTTTAATTGGAGTAATTTGGCCCCATAACTTACGTAATAAGTGAAATTAAACCTCTTTATCAAAATCTCACGAGAAATTCAATTTATCATATCACAAAAGTAAAAATGGTTATGTTTTTATGAAAAAAAAAAAGTAATCAAAAAATTTTTTTGGTATAAATTAGATGAAAAAATTAAAAATTTCACGAAAAGTATAAAAAATGGTTATGTACTTTATATAGAAATAATTTTTTAGAAGTCGGTTTAATTTCTCATACAATTTTTTATGTAAGTTATGGGGTCAAATCACTCCAATTTGTTTAATTTCCAAAAAAAGTAACCATTTTTACTTTTGTGATATGATAAATTGAATTTCTCATACAATTTTTTAGAAGGGGTTTAATTTCACTTATTATGTTATGTAAGTTATGAGGTCAAATCACTCCAATTGAAACTTGTGGGGCTTAATTTCACAATTGCGCAAAGTTATGGGGGTCAATTACCACTTCCCCCGTTTCTTATTATAAACTAGAATTCATTCCCGTGCGTTGCACGAGTTACAAAAATTGACTCACCTCTAATTGCTATGGTTTTTTGGGCGAACATTCAACTCATTCGATGTTTTGATACTCGCCAGCTCAATCATTTGATAATGTTATAAAAAAATTCAATTGATGTTTTGATAGTCCCCCGTCTCAATCATTTGATACTGTGAAAAAAAAAAATCAATTGATGTTTTGATAGTCCCCGTCATAGTTATTCGAACCGAATACTATACCGTAATCCCGTAAATAATTATGCGAGTGTACACTCCGTACTTCCCGAACTCGCATTATATTATTTAGAAATTACCCATCTACGAACCAACCTTAATTTCGCCAAATGAACCGGTAATTACTCTTAAATCACCAACAAATGACGGGTTATCATAGGCTCAGGTCATCATTGGGTAACAAGTCGGTTCAGAACAATATCAAATCACGGTATTAGCATATACTCCGTAGTTTATCTAATGTATTTGTTTTCGGGCATCGATATATCGGGTAGAGTTAATATCAAGTCACAGGTCGGATCATATCGGATCAGTTTAGGTTGGATTGGAGTTGAACAAATTAGAATGTTATCGGTTATTAGTTTAGCATCAGGTCGGACAGTTTCTCTTCACCCAATTTTTGATTTCTGTCGGGACAGTTCAGTTTGGATTCTACGGGCCAAGCTAGCTTTTGTCACCTTTAAATTTCGTTTGATATGTGACACCATACTAGAATATGGATCTCTAAGAGGAAATGGACCTTTAATTTTTATTTTTATTTTTATTTTAATTTTATTTTAATTTAAGGAAATTATGAAGATCTTGACAAATAAATTTTGGCCATATATATCAGGTCAGATGAATGATATATGTCCGACTTTTTAGGCATTGTTTTTCTGTTGAAACATAGCCGAGTTAAACTAAATTAACTGGATATATATGTAGGACCTTAACTAAACTAAGTTGAACGTAATTCAACTTAAACTGGTTAAAACTTGACTTATTAATTAATCTTAATTATTTAACTGAGCTTAACTTTACTTAAACTCATTAAACTAAATTCACTTAACTTTTAAACTAATTATAACTTAATGTAATATAGCTTTATTAAAATTAACTTAAATTAATTAAACTTAATTTAGCTTAGTTAAACTTCAATTAACTTGACTGAATTTAATTTAACTTAACTAAGCTAAACTTAATTTAACTTAATTAATGTGTTTTTCTTAACTTGATTGAATTTAATTTAACTTCAATTAAGTTGATTGAATTTAATTTAACTTAATTTAACTTAACTAAGCTAAAATGAATTTTCATTTGATACATGTTTATTACTCCGTATGATTTATGAGCATTATCCTAGATCGCGACCATTTTTATTAGTAAAACAATTTAAATTATGCGTATCTATTAAGTAATAAAAAAACCATTACAAGTAGTGATCATTTCATATTTTATAACGTTTCGTATTATTTTTATATCAAATTGTAAAATGTTCTCTCAATAATTTATTAGTGAAAAAATAGTCTCTTAGAAGGATCTACGGAGTACTAACTAACATAGTTTACTTTAATTAAACATAATTTAAATTAATCTTCAGTAACTTAACTAAATTAACTTTAACTTAATAAACTTAATTTAACTTAATAAACCTAGTACTGAGTATAATTTAACTGAGCTTAACTTAATTTAGCATAATTTAACTAAATTAAATTAATCTAAACGTAACTAAATTTAGTTGGTGAAGGTGTAAGTCGGTAAGAGCACACTTCTTACATAATCAAGTATGCATTAGAGGTGGTGAAATGCGGATTTGGGCTAGACATGGATCGGGCTCATGTTTAAGTTTTGGCCCACGGACAAGCGGGCTAGTAGGTTTGGGACGGGTTAGTGGGATGAGCCTTTGTATTTTTCTTAAAATGCCTTATCCGTACCAATTTATTTAGCGGTCGAGATGGCTAGGTTTAATGGACGTTACAACCCATGAACAGCTCTAGATTATGGATGAGTTTGCAAGGTGGTTCCTAACCCACTAGGGAGACTCAACATGTTGCCATGTAATAGCTCCAACACATTCTACGACCAAGTAGGCCAATCCCACTTTTACATTTGTCAGACCTTCATTTGTAGGCTATGACTTACGCACGACTTATGCTAGCTTGACATTTCATAAAATTCATCTACAAAATATAATCTAATTAATAACCATAATAATCAAATATAGTACGTACTAGATTTCATGCCCGTGCGTTGCACGGGTTATAAAACTTGACTCACCTCTAATTGCTATGAAATGTTTTGGGCAAAGACTCAACTTATCCGATGTTTTGTTACTCCTCATCTCAATCATTTAATTTGATAGTGTTAAAATAAAATTCAATTGATGTTTTGATACTCCCCGTCTCAACCATTTGATACTGTTAAAATTAAATTCAATTGATGTTTTGATAGTCCCCGTACTTAATATACTCTAAATTACTATATGATAAGTTATTTTTTGGTTAGATAAATGTGAAGAATCTAGCAAGGTGGTAAAATTGACACTTATGAACAGCTTGAAAATGCTGATCATGGATTATATGCTTTCCGTAATGAAGAAACAGGTATGCCCTCTATGTAAACTTGGCACACAGGTCATTTGAACTTGGTCATTAGATATTTAGATGCTTACAGCTCGGCTTGTCTTGGTTTATCTCGGGTAGGTAGGTCATAGGTGCACAGTATCATGTCGGCAAAGTCAATAGGGTCGGGTCAGTTTTGTCGTGTCTACTCTTATGGTGCACGTGTATCATGTCGGAAAAGTCAATAGGTGGTTGATGGTTGGAGTCTGAGGCCAAGATCGGTTTAACATATACGTGTATGGGATATAATTTGCTCTTTGAATTGCCTGTGCACTAAGTAAGTTGTATATATTTATGGTGAGGCTTTGGTTGCAGATAAACTATCCTCCGGCAGCACAAAGTCAACCCCTCCCTAGTTCCTCAATATATTGTACGTAATGCATGTTAAGTAGTCGCGTCGCGTGGTTTTCAAGTGACTTGGATAATTGTCTTTTCTCTTCTGATCTCTGCTGTTTTTTATTTGTCTCTTGTGTGAATGCAACATATAGTGGATGTGAAGCTATCCAGGATTAAGAGAACCGAAGAATGAGGGAGTTTTCTATAAAGACCTTTTTTTTTTAATACTTGGGTCATTCGAAAATCGTCTTTTTCAGCATACAATTTCCGACATTGCATTCAATTCGTATTAGCTTAACTTATTTCTGGAATATTCGTCTGATTTCCCGCCCGCTGCCTTTCACGTTAAAGCGCTTCGGGTGGCGAAAGAGGCTTGTGGTTGATGGGAACGATGTTATGTACTTGGTTGTTGGTACGTCCGAGAGAATGCTGAAAGTTTATAAGGTGATCATAAGTCATATTATCATACTTTTCCCGGCGGGATGTCTCGAAAACAGAGTAGTAAAAATCCGGATCTAGCTTAATATTTCCTGCAACAAACACCATGATCATAAGCCATATTATCATACTAACATGTCCCAGAAGTTTCAGATCAAACGAAGTTAAAACGGGTGCATAATAGCTTAGCGAATATTTACCGAAACCGACCCAAAACAGAGCACTCTGCACATTCTGTCCAGCAGCTAAATCACCCATTAAAACAGCCTAAATATGTCGTATAACACAACTAACATGATCACCTCACTTGTGTCCATGACTCCTTGTCCACTTCCGCTGCCGGATTTCTGTTCTATTGTGCCCAAATCGTCTTCAACTTTGTGTAATATTCACTGACGGAAAGCTTTCCTTGCTTCAACTCATTAATTCAATTCTGATGTGAGTTGGCAACTTAAACTTTCGGATTAGCAAAATCTCCATATGAATAGCATAAACTTTCGGATTAGCAAAATCTCCATATGAATAGCATAAACTTTCGGATTAGCAAAATCTCCATATGAATAGCATAAATTAACACCAATGAAGTCCAGGTCTCAAAATTGTTTAGCGTCTAACGAACATAAATAGCCGTATTGAAAAACAATGAAAAGGTGAGTGTAACATGATACAAAAAAAAAAAGAGATAAGATAGCCAAAATCAGCACAGGCGCACAGCTTCCCATGAACAATACGACTTCAACTTGACAACGAGATTGACAAGTATTGTGATAAAGCTAATTTTTCACACAGCTTGTACCTCATCTTTTTCCCCTGT